>CAKAOH010038285.1:0-26446 GCA_916701665.1 Sebastiscus tertius | reverse complement strand
CATCTGCTTCAAAGTTGGACGTGTTGTGCGTTCAGAGATGGTATTCTGCATACCTTGGTTGTAACGAGTGGTTATTTGAGTTACTGTTGCCTTTCTATCATCTCCAACCACTCTGCCCATTCTCCTCTGACCTCTGACATCAACAAGGCATTTCCGTACACACAACTGCCGCTCACTGGATATGTTCTCTTGTTGGGATCATTCTCTGTAAACCCTAGAGATGGTTGTGCGTGAAAATCCCAGTAGATCAGCAGTTTCATACTCAGACCAGCCCGTCTGGCACCAACAACCATGCCACGTTCAAAGTCACTTAAATCCCCTTTCTTCCCCATTCTGATGCTCGGTTTGAACTTCAGCAAGTCGTCTTCACCACGTCTAGATGCCTAAATGCATTGAGTTGCTGCCATGTGATTGGCTGATTAGCTATTTGTGTTAACAAGCAATTGAACAGGTGTGCCTAATAAAGTGACCGGTGAGTGTATATTTAACACACTTCAAGCTTCAGTAGGCAGTTGCCATCGTTGGGCAAAACAAATCCACGATAACCTTTCATCATATTGTAATTCAAGTGTTCTGAGAGAAAACTAGACTTCTGCACCTCCTCATGGCTCTGTTTTCAGGCTTTAAAAAAGGATGTCAAGATGTAACCTGTGTGCTGTCAGTCCCTTAATGACGGCAGGATCTGCTGGTAAAGCTCAGTCATGTTGATTTCCTGGAAGGCTGCGGTCAGCTCTGGCAACGACTCGTAGTTCTTCACTCCAAACCCCTGGAGACTAAGAGAGAGAGCGAGAGAGAGAGAGACCATATGAGTGCTGCAGTAATACCGCCGTGCGTCTCTGCTACATCAGAGTCATACTGTACGTCTGTGATGATCCATACCCGTGTCCACAGGAGGAAGACGAAGGGCTTTCGATGAGAACCTTCATCATCCTCTCTTTGCATTTCTTGCCTGAAGAATCCACATCCACCTTCACCGTCTTCAAAAGGCGGCAAAACTCCTGAAGAGACACGATTACAGTCAGAATACACTCGACACTCTTTGGTTATACACTGGACATAGTTTCAGCCAGCAGCTCTGGCTGCTATCAGTGATGCTGGATGGAAACTGTATGGATTAAGATTGATTTGAAACCCACAATAATGCTGTAAAGAGATGTAATAATGCCATACATGGCCCGTTTTAACATGTACTGTATGTTTTCCAGTGCATACTGAATAAATCTTTGAATTCACCAGACATGGTCCGACAGTATGTCCAGTATACAGGATATATATCATCGATGTTACGTGATGTGCTGAGGCTTCAGAGCGTGTGTCGAGTAATCCAGGAAGTTTTCTATGAAGCACGTCTCGAGGGCTTCAGTACTTCATGAAGCTTCATCTCGCCATCACTAATATATCCTGTATGTGCACGCTGTATACAAGACGATACACAAAAATAAGTACAGTCTGCAAGTCTTTGTGTGATGGCGTGTTAACATGTGGGTTGGTATACCTTGATGTTGGGTCTGGCTCCCTGCAGAATAACCAGTATAGTTCGTCCCAGTAACAACCTCCCAGTGAGCTGCAGCTGCTGGGTCCAGCGCTCCAGCAGACTGATGTAACGATTTCGAGATCGGATGTGGTCTAACGACAGCACCGCGGTCCACTCCTCTTCCTCTGTTTCTCTCTCTTTCCCCTCCTCCTCATCGCCATCTTTGCAGCTCTCTGTCACCTCCACACACTGCTATTCATAACACAGATCAAATGATTATTTGAGGAGCATTCCTTTAATGTAAAAAATATTGTTGTTGCTCAATTAAATGCAACCAGCTAAATGTCCAAAGTCACAGCTCATCAGAGAGTCAGTAAGTTAATTTACCTGCAACCACTCCACTAGCTGATGCACCATCGGTTCTGGTGGTAGAGCTGCAGCTTGATCGAGCAGCTTCTGTCTGATGTCGTGACACTGAGTCCTAGAGAGGCCGGTGGAGGAGACGGAGATGGCGGGAGGGCAGGAAGGGTAGTCGGGGTGCAGATGGAACAGCAGTCTCACGTCCAGCCCTCTTTCTTCTCCTCCAACAGTGCTGTTGATCTGGACCGTGAGCCCATCCTGAGCTAGAAGACGAACAGAGTGATGTTGCAGCATTAACACAGTAGGATTCGGGTTTTTAAAGTCTAATATTCATATTTTTTAACCCTCTGAGACCCGTGATCCTGACAGATTTCACTGTCTTTCGGAGGCTCTAGTAGGTTTAGTTTTAGGGCTAGAGTGAAGCTACAGATATCATATGAAACTAGAAAACCATGTCATGTAGTTTGGGGTAAAAAAACATGCAGTTTTTCTGCATGCAGTATAAATGTGTTATTTTTTGCCTATTCTAAAACGGTGTTTGGATATTTCTGCATACCGGGGTCCCTAAACAGTTTTGAATTACATAAACTGGGTATCACTGTAAAGCTGAGACTCTTGTGGATCCAATGAGCCCAACTGTATTCATGTGTGATGATGTTAGCCCCCATAGGAGCCATTTCATTGTAGTGAGACCATTGTTTTTTAATTTGACCTCGCTGTATAAAATGACCTGTGGTGACCTCGAGGATAATCACAGCCTCATGAAACTTTACAGACACAAACTAGAGACCTAGAGCATTCAGAGGATGGATGGCTTTTCTAGCTAGATTGACAATAAGGGGGTTTCTGAGCAGTTTACACAACAGAAGTGCTCGTCATTCAATCGCCGAAAAATGCAATTCTTGCAGAAATCTCCAAAATGTCAAAAGTTTTTGAAACCAAATCACAGCATGGCTTTTTCTATGGTGTTCCTCAAGGTCTTGGTGTCTTAATGTGGTATTTTGGAGGGATTATTGATCATTTTTATCAATTCTTGGTTGGTAAAAAATTAAATTTAGCACCAAATCTGTGTAACAAATGGTATCAACTCAAAAATTGTTGCAACAACTTATGAGACATAATAGAGCATGGGGATGATGACCATCATATACTTCTATCATAATGTTCTAAACCCTTATACACTTTTACAATTAATATTAATTAATTGATATTAATTTCTAATTTATGACTAGAATAACTTGACACAGTGCATTTTTCAGCGTTTGGATGGCAAGCACTTCTGTTGTGTAAACAGCTCAGAAACCCCCTTATTGTCAATCTAGCTAGGAAAGCCATCCATCCTCTGAATGCTCTAGGTCTCTAGTTTGTGGCTGTGAAGTTTCATGAGGCTGTGATTATCCTAGAGGTCACCACAGGTCATTTTATACAGTGAGGTCAAGTTTAAAGAAATGCACTACTCACTACAATGAAATGTCTCCTGTGGGGACTAACATCTTCACACATGAATACAGTTGGGCTCATTGGATCCACCAGAGTCTCAGCTTTACAATGATACCCAATGTATGTAATTCAAGACTGTTTAGGGACCCCAGTATGCAGAAATATGCAAATACATACACTTTCACAATTCATTTTAAATAATTAACTCATGTTTATTTCTGATTTATGACTAGAATAATTTGTCACACAATGCTGAGCAGCATCTCAGATTAATCTTCATGTTCCCAGCTTTCAGATGATGAACACCACTTCTATGTGACATCTCCTGCTGACCTGCTATCTCCCCTAAAGACCCCTGGAGGTTGTTTACTAACTTGTTTACTAACCTACCAGACTGGAGGAGTCTGAACTCTCCTTCTCTGCAGTAGATAGAAGACAAAACAGAAACTTCCTCTAAAGCAGCTTCAGACATCATTCATTCATCTGCATCCTGTCTTCATGTCTTCATGTCTTCTCCACAGCGTTAAACCAGCGACACGTTAGAAAACATTATTTACTAACATGTTTCAGTGCACTGGATATTTACATATGTCCGCACCTCTTTGTCGTCCGGGTAGTTGCGCACACCATGTTCATCAGTTCCGCGACACAATATATATAATTAAATATAAAATAATTAATTAGATAATATAAAAAATAAAAAATATAAATTTATAAATAATTAAAACAATTTATAAAAATAAATACAGAAATAAAAGGGAAAATTAAACAGAAGAATAAATAAATAAGTGATAAATCATATATAAATATATGATTTATCACTTATGTATTATATAATATAAGAATATATATAAAAATATATTTAACAATATATATGTATGTATATGTATATATATGTGTATATATGTATGTAAATTATATATGTATATATACATATATACATATATATTGATATATATAATATATGTATTGTTATATATATATTTATATATATGTATTGTTATATATATTGTTATATTATATAATAAATAAGTGATAAATCATATATATATAATTTATTACTTATTTATGTATTCTTCTGTTTAATTTTCCCTTTTATTTCTGTATTTATTTTATAAATTGTTTTCATTATTAATTCATTTTTGTATTTACATATATATATATATATATATATATATATATATATATATATAGCTAGCAACGGTCTGTTATTTCTTTATAGCAGACCAAACGCTGTGATTGACCAATCAGAATTGAGTATTCAACAAAGCCGCTTAATAATCCCATTTAAGAAGCTGCAATCGGAGAGTTTCGACTTTTTTTTTTCTTTTTTTTTAAATTACCCAAACTGATTATTCAATTATCAAAATCGTTGGCGATTAGTTTAACAGTTGGCAACTAAGCAATTAATCGATGCAGCTCTACTCATAGGCATCTGAGATTTTAAGTTTGTTTTAAATCTCCGTGCACAGTTTGAAGTGCAACGGGCAGATGAGCTCAGTTGTTGGATGTCTATGGGATCAGGCTGCATCTCTGTTTGCTTTTTTTGTCTAATGCTCGCAAAGTATGTGAGTGTAGTTCAGTCTGACCATGTAGCAACCCACCGTTGGGGAGATGTATTTCTTTTGGGAGAATGTAAATTCCCCAATGGAGGATGTCTACAGTGGCCAGCGATGGCAACACTGGACCATAAACCAACCTTCCCATCTCCTCCAGCTCTCATTTGTCCCAGTGTTCTCCCCACTGTGAGCTGACCTGGCATGTCAGCCCTCGGCCTCTCTTCATCCCAGCCAAAGGGGCACCCCGACTACACCTTCACATCCATTCTTTACAGTCTGTTTCCCTCTTGTTCTCCCTGTTTGTACCTGTTTTCCTTCTCTCTCTCTCTCTCTCTCTCTCTCTCTCTCTCTGGGGATTTAACATTCTTTCCGCTCGGCAGTCACTGCGTATTAACCGGGGCTTTTGTCACACGCCACGTCTGTGACAGAACACAGCGTACTCTCCTTCTTTTTCACACTCACTCCATCTCGTTGTTGTACCTTGTTTCATCCATCTTTTTGCTGCTTCTCTTGTCTCTTTCTCTTTCATGCCAGCCCTCTGCCTCTGTTTGGCTAAGCAGCTTGAGCCTCGCCATTTGTTTTCTGTGACAGCTCTTTGAACTTTCACTGCGAGCCTGTTGCTCGGTGAAAGTGGAACATTAAAAATAACAAACTCCAGAGCACACCGTCTCCTCTGCCTCGGTCCATGCATCTCCTACATGAGCAGATGTGACATGGCCAAGAGACACGTCATAATCCAGGTCATCACTGGGAAGTTTGAGACAAGTATGTGCGATGCATTCACATTTTTTTTCCATCTTGAGGAAGTGATGCAACTTGTAGCCATGGTGTCTTGGCCAGTTAATGTGGCGGAGGTGTGGCTAAAGGCCTGAATGTGAGAGCAAAAGAGCCATTGATTTACTGGTTCATTCATTCTAGTCCAGAGCAGCTCCGGGTTGCCTGTTCAGTTAAATGACTTTAGGGCTGCAACTAATGATTATTTTCATTGTTGGTTAATCTGTTGATTATTTTCTCAATGAATCAATAGGTGTTTGGTCTATAAAATGTCTGAAAATGGTGAAAAATGTCATTCAGTGTTTCCCAAATCCCAAGATGACATCCTCAAATGTCGTTTTGTCCACAACTCAGAGGCAACTCGGAAAATATTCACATTTAAGAAGCTGGAATCAGAGAATTTAGACTAATTCTTCTTAAACATATTGCACAAACTGATTAATCGATTATCAAAATAGTTGGCGATTGACTTAGTTGACAACTAATTAAGACTAAATTAAATGCATTGTTGCAGCTCTAAATGACTTGTTTTACCCCACGTATAGAGCAATTTATCATGAAGAGTCGTGGTGGTGAATGGCTGAACACAAAGATTTTGAAGAATTAATCATGTGTGTTCTTTGCAGAGGATTGTGACTCAATGAAAGTTAATATTTCTATGAAATTTTAAGTTCCTTCAGAGCCACATACTGTATCTATCAGGAGGGTAACCCACAATTTGAGAAACTCTCACGAGAGGGTTAAGGTTTGGCATTGAACTGGAATAGTTAAGGTTAGGCATTGATCTTGAATGGTTATGGTTTGGCATTGATCTTCATCTCATCTGATCATTCCAATACACGGATATCTTCACAACCACATGGCTGTCTGGAATGAAGCTAAGTGGTGAGTGAGAGTGGTGTGAAAATGGTCGGCAAACGTCGCTTTGTTTCATGTATGTATCATAACAACGGCTTGTATATCCGCCGTCCTCGGTCTTCCAGTTTCCCTTTTTGAATGATGAATACAGACTACCACTGTCTGCTGGTAGGGAGAGTTATTTCATCTCACTTATGCGCAGAATGTACGTGTTAACTGGCCGTAGCTTGTAGTCTTTATGGTGTGTTCGGGTGCAACTTGTCGGCCAAAACAAAGGCAACGTGAGGCGACTCTTTTGTTTTATTTCTAGCTTCTTATTTTCTTTATTTTTTTTTCTATTTTCTCATTTTGTTTAATTTCTAGCTTTTTATTTTCTTTATTTTTTATTTCTAGCTTATTTTCTTATTTTGTTTCTCATTTTCTTATTTTCTTTTATGTTTTTGCTTTTTATTTTATTATTTTCTTTATTTGTAGCTTCTTGTTTTCTTATTTAGTTTTATTTTTAGCTTATTTTATTATTTTCTTTATTTGTAGCTTCTTGTTTTCTTATTTAGTTTTATTTTTAGCTTCTTATTTAATTTTTTTCTTATTTAGTTTCATTTCTAGCTACTTATTTTAATTTTTTTTCCTATTTTCTTATTTAGTTTTATTTCTAGCTTCTTATTTTCTTATTTTGTTTCTCATTTTCTTATTTTGTTTTATTTCTTGCTTTTTATTTTCTTATTTTGTTTATTTGTAGCTTCTTATTTTCTTATTTTGTTTTATTTTTAGCTTAATTTATTATTTAGTTTTATTTTTAGCTTCTTATTTTATTTTTTTCTTAGTTTTATTTCTAGTTTCTTATTTAATTTTTTCTTATTTTGTTTCATTTCTAGCTTCTTTCTAAACTGAGCCTGCTACAACCTCTTAAAGACAGAACAGCGTCGGATTGATAAGAGCTTAATAGTTTATATAATAAAAGATCGATACTTGACGTCTGTGTATCGATAAAATATTGCCACACAAAATGTAGCGATAATGTGCTGTATAGATTTTTTAGTAGTTTACTGTCACTATGACTAAGTCCCATGACGCCACATTCACATGACAAACAAAAGCACTGTGAGTTGATGGTGGCAGATTTGTCCTGTCGGTGGTGGTGCTGTGCGTCACCCTGGCAGCAGCAGAAAAAGTGCCCAGAAAGTTTCCAACAAGGAAGGGCATTGATTCATTCATTCACTTTTGTTCTGCTGGAAGTTGCGCAGGACGTGGAGGGAGTGTTAAACATGACCACGTGTAAATTAACACACTTTCTGTTCACCGTTTAAACAGGAAAGTAGTTGGAGGAAATGAAGGAGTAAAGGAGAGAGGGGAAAAGAGGGGGGGCTACAACACTTGACTGTCCATTCACATATCTGAAGAGGTGTGGCAATGGTCGCTGGTAGCAACCGAGCAAAGTCCCAGGACTGTGTGTGTCGGCACAGTTGAATGAACAGCTTGTGAATCTGGCTAAAGACCCCGCTGGCTCCAGGAAGGACAGTTCATAGGAATTCAAGTCAAAAAGTGTGTGCTTTAAAATATGCGGCTGCTTGACCGAACGCTGCTCTGATGAGAGTTAAAGCCTGTAGGACGTTGTTCTCTCAGGCGTGGAAAAAAAAGAAAGTAAGGGGGGGGAAAGAGGCCTCAAAAATTCTTGTGTTTTTTGGGGGTTTTCATTGGTATTCGGAGAGGCTCGTTCATTCAACTATTTGAAAGGTTCTCACACAAATCCTGGCTTTTCTCTTCCTTAAACCGGTATAACTGATCTTGACGTCACTGAATGAGGCTTTTCAGTCCGTAATCTGCACTAAAACTGTGATCAGATTCAGCTGCAGCCTGGTTGATAGTGCAAACAAAACAGCCCAAAACAATAAGCCACATTTTTGTAAAGTTTTGTTCCTTGGCCATATTCCATTTTGAAAGGCTTAAGAAAATGTGTTGGTCGGATAAAGTGGCCCACATGGCCGTGGTCTTAACAGTCATATGAAAAGATTCCTGAGCCTTTTGTTTGTGTTTTTTGATGCAGATTTTGTGGAAGTTGTACAAAGGGCTATTGTTCTGTGTCCAGTAGGCTTCTCTGTGCGCGTTATGTTGTTTGTTTTTCCATCCGAGCATCCTTCCATTTCTGCCCTCCTCTCACCCTCCATCCCTTTGTTCCTCCTTACACTTTGATTAGTTTTTCGATCGGTATGGTGATGTGTTGACCTTGGATGCTACTCCTCGAGGTTGGGGTTTACTTTCTTGTCTCCTGTGGGAGAACACCGTCTTTTATGTGGAAAACAGCGCTGCATAACAAAAGACATTTCACCTTTCATGCATCACACATAAGGTGAATACCAAAAGGGACAAAGAGTGGAGTTTGCAGAATCTCTACTGCCGGAGCTTTCTTTGAAATGTTAAATAACATGTCTGTGATTAGTATAATAGCTTTGGTCTGTGTTGTATTTTGCCAAATCAGCATCAGAAAATATGATGGCATGTACAAGATGAACAGGATTGTGTCCATCTTATTAAAAACCATCAACAAGGACTCTAGCAAAAAGTTTAGTTGGTTTAGTTGAGCGTAGTACGCTTAAACAGTATGTGAGATTTTCTAGTATGTCCGAAACCTTAGTATGAAACCGATTTCCAGTGAAATATTACAGTATGCAACGCTGGACACTACCAAAGAACGTATATCGCCAAGAAGTGTAGGTCAATTGTTCGTTCCATTGCAACATCAGCACCCATCAGTAGAGCTACGCCTCCGCCATTTTGGACTGAAAGCAACTACCAGTAAAACGTCCGCCTAAAAAGTAAAACAAATTGATTTCTATTCTATTGTCAAATTCTACCAAAATGGCTTGTGTTGAACAATAAAATATTATAAATATAATATTTCAGTCCAAAATGGCGGCAGCGGCTGTTGTCAAAAAAGCACCGCAGTTTCTTCTCTTGGCTTCAATACTCTTTGACAATACGGCGGCATAAATATCCCACAATGCAATGCGATAGAGACGACAGTGTTCACAACGGACGTTGACGGCCAGCTCTGTAACATCAATAACGCTAAGAAAGTATAAGATTTCACTTTCTTGAGCGTAATATATATTTTAAATGAATTCAGACTTTGATTCTTAGAAATTGTCGTTCTGGTCACATGAGGATGGTACAGGTTACCATGGTGACACATCTCCAACTGGCAAAGAGGCTCTCAGGAAATGTAAATGACAGCTCAGAGCGTCCGAAAAGATACATACTACTGTTTATTCACACAAATGTATGTTGAATGATGGTACACCTACTGAGTATGTAGTGCATAGTATGTGATTTTGGATGTCTTACAAAATGACACCAGGAAGTGGTTTCTGGTCGGTGAACTCATTTCTCTTCAGTGTGAATAAGATGAGTAAGCTGACTAAATCCCTGAGGGGTATCTAAGGCTTATTTGAGAGTGTGAAGTGAGTGAACTTCAGAGTGAAACCGTTTGATCTGATGGGACTCTCCATTGAAGGCTTTGCATACAGGTGTTTTGAGATTATCAGGCCGTGAATTACTGTACATGCAGTCCCCAAACTCCCCATACTACCGAGAATAAAGCACGTGCACAAACAGAATGAAGAAAATGTCACTGATGAGGATGGAGATGTGTCATCAGCAGCTTGCTGGCAATTGTCTAATTGCGACTATCTTGACTTTTCAAGAAATGTCAAGAGCAGACAGGAGGACTGAGCAGCAGCAGCTTTGCCGTCTCTCGTCAGATGTAAACAACTGCTGGTCCAACACGGGAGCAGCTTTCCACAACACTATACCACAGTTTGAGTTTTTGGATATCGACTCACTCTCTGAGTCTGTTGCCAGGGACGACATCATGCCCTGAAATGGGTTAACATTTCTACTCTCCCATTTCCTCAGTCTCTGTTTATTTAGTGGAAGTGGCGCACTTGTAATAGGCTCCAGCTGTTTGGATCTTCTCGCAGATATACAGGCCTCTTCAGGTAACCAAAGAGCATTGTTTGATTGCTGTTATGTGTCATCATTGTTAAATCATTTTAGAAAATACACCTTTCCTTCTTTACTGTGATTATAGGTACTTCAGTAGAAGTAGTTTTAATACTTTTTTTAACTGCAAATCATGCAGTTTGTCAACATCTGTTTTATTTAATAAGATCCAGTCTTCACTCTGTTCATCTCAGAGTTTTCATTCACATATCTGGAGGTCAGAGGTCAAGGGAACCCTTTTGAAAATGGCCATGGCACTTTTTCCTCGCCAAAATGAAGCGTAAGTTTGGAACGTTATTTAGCGTTCTTCCCAACAAGATAACATGATTGGTACCAATGGATTCCTTAGGTTTTCTAGTTTCATGTGATACCAGTAGCTTTGCTCTTGCTTTATTTCTAGCTTCTTTCTTATTTTTTTCTTATTTTCTTATTTTGTTTTATTTCTAGCATCTTATTTTCATATTTTTCTTATTTTGTTTTATTTCTACCTTATTATATTTTTATTATTTTGTTTTATTTCCAGCTTCTTATTATATTTTTATTATTTTGTTTTATTTCTAGCTTCTTATTATATTTTTATTATTTTGTTTTATTTCTAGCTTCTTATTATTTTTTTATTATTTTGTTTTATTTCTAGCTTATTATATTTTTATTATTTTGTTTTATTTCTACCTTATTATATTTTTTATTATTGTTTTATTTCTAGCTTCTTATTATATTTTTATTATTTTGTTTTATTTCTACCTTATTATATTTTTTCTTATTTTGTTTTATTTCTAGCTTCTTTCCAAACTGAGCCTTCTACAACCTATGAAAGACAGAACAGCATTTCCGTCATCAAATTAATCTGCCAGTTATTTTCTCGATCGATGTTTTAGTCTTTAGAAAAAGATGTCATGTTACACATAGTTTTAGAAAATGAGGTTATTTTTTTAGATATCTCTAAATATCTACCGGTATATTAAGGTTGTTGTGAAATTAAATCTGGATATGACAACATTATTATTTTATTATTATTCTGATAGACCTATTCTAATGTTAAGATATACAGAAAAAGGAAATATCTTAGTATTTGAATGAAGCTCAAGTTAACCACTAGTACTTCTGTCATGTCTGTTGGGAATAAAGTCTGCATTCCAACGTGGACCACTGTTTGTGAATTATTTGCCTAAAGCCAGATGGCCCCTGGGGGCCTTCGGGGGTCCAGAGGCTACGATGTGGCCGCAGTGATCCAGAACCAGGCTCGGTGTTTTCCCAGCTTAGCTGGCCGGGGGGCTGGAGCAACAATAACAACATGTGCTGGATCACACACTCTGCTCCGCCGGCTCCCTGGGAAACTTGAAAAGGCGACTGCAGTAGAAAAACAATATTAGCTAGCATATTTCCATGACTGGGGCCGTGTGCAGGAAGTCCATATGTGGTCATGCCGCCGCGGGTCATTCTGTGTCAAATATGTCGCCTTCTAAAGAGTTTTTAAAATGGCTTCTGCACGCGGTGGCGTTGCATGCAGACAAACAGCCCGTTTGTAGTCACTTGGCCTCCTTTCTTCACTGCCGGCATGCTCACACCTCTGATGCTTGTACCGGGCTGAATTATAGATGAACCTTAACTGCTAATCGATGTTGGCTTCTAGTGTTGCCATCTCCTGTTACCTTTACCTGAAACACACACAGGCTTAACTTTCTCTGGCTCTCTGTGATTAGCGCGCACACACACACACACACACACACACACACACACACACACACACACACACACACACACACACACACACACACACACACACATTTCACCTGTTAAGTGATGTATATATCCCACTTTAAATGTATTTTTGTATGCATTTCATACATTAGGCAACAGTTTGTACATAAATGTATATTTGGTTAATACACTTTTTCATGTAGTTATTGATACCAATCAAAGTGTACATAAATATAATATTGCATATATGCTACAATAAAACCAACTTATAATATGATATCTGTTGGCCTACAGATGAAATTGGATTATAAGAAGGAATACCAAAGGCATTTTCAGCGCTGTTTTCTCAGCATTGAGCTAGCTATGTGTTTACACAGAGACGCAGTTTTAAAGGGTTCGCACCTAGACTAACCAGCAGGTGGCGGTGTGCAATAAGAAGTAAGGGTACTTGTGCACAAAAATCACAAGTGTCCAGGTACTCAGTATCAGTACCGAGTACCGGCCCTTTTCGGACACTGGTTTGTTCACAGAGTGGATAATATAGATGAAATACTTGTAGTTTTATATTGCAATATCAATATGTACCATAATAAATGGTTTGAAAAATTCATTAAGAAGCCATTTATAGAAACAAGACGATGGCTACATTTCAAATCTCAAACTTTTTCTTTTTACTTATTGCGCACTGCAGCTGCCCTTACTGTTGCATGCAGTATTTGGACTTTGTACTTCCTCATAGCATTGTGCCTTGAACTTAACACTTGCTCATATATCCACTGTGCAGAAAACTGTGGGCCAGAATAGCATGCAAATTGCGACCGGATGTAGTAAGACATCCTGGTATTTTTGGCATACTGCATTTGACATACTATGTATTGGGACATACTAAATCTTTTTCTGGCATGCAAAATTGTATGGTAGTCTGGGTACTGGAACGCCATGTGAGCTGCACAGCAGTTTTATGGTCCATTTTATGGTGGTTTGTTTGTATCTTGGTATCGACTTTAAGTCTGGAAGAAGGATTTTCATATTCTTGTAAGAAGTATTGTAAGATTTTGAAAAAATATCTAATTGCGACTATTTTGACTGATATTGTAATAGCGATATGATTTGCAATATTCAAGGGAATGATCATCTTTACATTATTATTCTCATTTTCATTGAAAAACATGTTAAAGGTCCCATATTATGCTCATTTTCCGGTTCATACTTGTAGTTTGTGTTTCTACTAGAACATGTTTACATGATGTAATGTTAAAAAAAACCCTTTATTTTCCTCATACAGTCGGCCTGAATATGCCTGTATTTGCCCTCTGTTTGAAACGCTCCGTTTTAGCGCATTTTGACGGAATTGCAACAGAATTACGTTGCTAGGCAACAGCTTAGGTCCATATGTACTTCCTGTCAGCTGAGGACATTCACATACACTGCAACCAGGAATAAACTGGGACACATTTAGAGTGTTTACGTTTAGACTGTGTAAAGGGTCTAAATATTGTATATTCGTGACATCACAAATGGACAGAAATCCTGACAGCTTGTTTTCAGAGTTTCTGAATACGGGCTGTGTGTATCTCCCTGTGGATTGAGTGTTTCGATACTTTCACAGTATTTATATAGCACTTAAGCCTGCTTTATAATAAAAAAACATGACAATCTCACTTTTTTATAATATGGGACCTTTAAAATAATTATGGTGAGATTTTTGTGGGTATCTTTACCAAACAAAGATGTTTTCTGAAGTCTGTAGGCCAGGAAATCTCTGCAGCACCACAATATTAAAATGGTATTTTGACACACATTTCACCTTTAAAGAAAATTGCGATTTCCTCCTCATCGGCCATATTGCGATTTCGATACAATTCAGATTAATTGTGCCGCTCTTATATCATAAGTGGCTAAGCTGGCCATCTGGATAACATGGAATAAATAAGTTAGGGTGTCTATAAATGGAGTGTCGGCTCATACAGGTGCTGGTGGCAACTCACCTGATTATACCTGTGGCAAGACAGCGGGCAGGATGGATGATGGCACACTGGCTTGGTGAATTATTTTGCGTTGGGTATGAGATGACAGAAATATTTTGGTTGTTTACTGCTGCACTCCCATCCCTTTATGCGGAGTTCACTTTCACTTCACCTCCTCTCCTGTCCCTAATCTCCTTTCTTCCTTCCCATCTCACCTTCTCCCTGTCGCTCTGTCTCGCGCACCGTCTCGCTTCCAGCCGTCTAGAAGACACAATCTTCGCTCGGGCCTTTTGTTGCTCTGTCAGCTACAGCGGCCGCTGATAATGAGAGGGGATGTATGTGGAGTAGACAGCCCTGTCGCTCTGTGGCAAAGAGCCACAGCTGATGGCGTGATAGCAGTCAGGATACTTTGTGCAACTTAAACCGTGTGCGTTTCTGTGAGACCCTGGTTTTAATTAAAATCCTTCCTGCCTACAGCGAGAGAATTTGTGTCACAGTCAGACTTAAAATCAACAAAATGTCCCCAAGTGTGATTACCAGTAAATGACTCCAGTGTGGTTTATTGTTCCACTCTGGGGTTTGGCTGCCTGAGCTCCTTTAATTGGCGAGGTTATGTTTAGGAAAGCTGTTGGTGAACGAGTAAAGCGTTGTGTGTTTTTCACACTCAAACGTGGGTGTTAAACAATTTAGTTTTCACCCTGAAGCTTAATCTGTCTCGCCATGCAACGAATAGCACTTATCTTCCAACTGACCAAAAACCACACAATGCTCGCTCCTCCCTTTGCTTTCATTGTTGATGTACACTGTCAAAGTGTCACTCTTGAGCTCGACTCATCCTTTGAGAACCTTTTCTCACGATATGTAAATGTAGCGCAGATTAAGAGATGTTCATATCACCTGTACATGGATCAATAATCACACATATTAAGCTGAATTTTCAGTCTAATTAATAACCAGCTGATGGATTTGGACCAAAACAAAAGGAAAATAGTTCCTAAAAAGCTGCTCTCACAATAGAAAGTTTTGCAAATCCTGAAAAACGGGATCCCCATGGAGTTGTTTTTGCAGTGACAGATGGCATCCAAGACTTTCTTTCCCTCATCCGACAGGGCTCTTGATCTCACGCCCTAACTCCATGTGACAAGTTAAGAGGTGCCTCTATTTTCTTTCCTTGGACTGTCTGTTAAAGTTTGTCTCTGCAATTTAGGCCACAGTTTTCTCACTTCTCAAACTTGGCTGTGTTTACTCTCTTTTTATATCTGCTTTCTAAGTGCGTTGACCCACATGGAGTTCTCAAAACGACGCGGCATGACGAAATGACTTCTGGCATTTGGAGTCATCATCAGACACCAGACGTGCTCACGTTGCATCACACACCTCTCAGCAGTAGTCAGCATGTTGCTGATGCAGGGTCTCTTTTGTTGCCACACACACAAGTTGTGACTGTAATAGTTTCATCAACTTTTTGCAGTCCAAATGATAAGACATCAGACTTACTGTAGTTTACGCGAGAGACTTTTTAAAAATCTTTGCTTTTGAATAACTTGGTAATTTGACATCTTATCTATACGTTACTAATTAATGTTTTTATTTTCCTTTTTTTCCCCTTCCTTCATTGTGTTTCCAGGAAGGACGCGAGCAGTATGAGCTGGCTGCGACCTCGGAGCAGGGCGGCAAGAAGAAAGCGAAGGGGAAGAAGAAAGAGAAGGATATGGATGAACTGAAGAAGGAAGTGGACATGGTGAGTGTCCTCAGCTTCACTCATCAGCCTCAGGAGCACTTCTTGCTTCCCTTATGACTATCCCATCCTCTCCATCATGTTGGTTTTATGTCTTCTACCTCTCCTCCCTGTCCTCCCTCACTATTATATTATTATATATGATAAATTCAAGGTCTTAAAGTACTGAAATGCCTTGAATAATAGCACAAAATAATAATTAAATGTTATTTTGTATCACGTATGAAGCTATAAAAGTAGATATAATTAGATTTCTGGATCCATTACAGCTTATTATTGACTGTTTGAGTATGACATTCAATTCTAGGTATCACTGCATGGTGTAATGCTTTAAATTTACATTTTAAAATTGCAGATATATTGTGTTTCCTACTTGCCCTCACTTTCTCCTTCATTTACTGCTCCTCTCTTCTCTATTTATTGCTCACCTGCCATCTTCCTTCTGCTCTACCTCTTTCCCTTTTATCCTTCTCTTCCTCCTTACTTCATACCTCCCCCCTGTGTCATTTGCGGGCTCCTCGTCCATTCACTCCTTTCTCCTAAAGCTGTGACTGTTTCTCCGTCATTTTAAAAATGAAAGGTCAGCACATGATGAGATGTGAATGTCACCGGCTTTTTGGCATATGGGACACACACATGCATACAGACAGAAACAATGGACTGATGCCACCTTCTTCTCTCCTCGCAGGATGATCACAAGCTGACTCTCGATGAGCTCAATCGCAAATATGGAACAGACCTCAGCAATGTGAGTGAGATCAATGTGTTGTATTATGTGATTTTTTTTTTTGAATGTGTTGTACCTGAAATGTAGCTTTTAAAAGTCACACTAAGTTGTTATTCTGGCAGCCAGTGTCCTTGTCTCCAAACGTTGGCAATGTAATGTCATTTTGAAGAGAGGATTTCTGTCAAAGTGTCTGCTTTTATCACGGAGATGAGATAAATATCAAATATCTCTTGAGTCTGTCTGTTGATATTCAGTGACTGAATGATTAATGCGGCTCAGATGAATTAAAAAGAGGACTTTAAAGAGGGAGGAGATCTCCTCTCACATCATGAAGGAAATGTCAAGGAGGATGTGATCAGCCACTACAGGCTCAGCTCTCCAGGGTGTCTTCAACAAAGAAGAAAGAGGAAGAAGGGGATGCAGGGAACAGGAGCTGGATGATCTGATCTCAATATTTAGCTGTAGAGGTGCTGGCAGGTGGATTTTGTTACCTTTGGAGAGGGTCTGTCTTTGCATAAAGTAGAAAAATCTCAACTTCATGCAAATGAGCCCGTCCAACGCGACGCGGCCGGCCCACAAAACTTGGATCAAGCTGTTAAACGAGGCGATCTAGTCCTAAAATGACACAAGATTCAGCAGTGGCATCGCCTATTTCTTGCTGGATTTTGATTGATTGTTTGGAGAAAGAACCACTGAAAGTTTACGAGCAAGCTGCTAAACAGCGAGCAGAAAACCAGGGACCAATCAGGTTCGGTGTGCAACGGATCACAAAAGTCACGGATCGGATCGGCAGAAGAAAAGGGAGCAAATCGAACTTTTAGAGATGCACCGATCACGTTTTTTTGCCGCATATCCCGATTGCGATCATACATGAGCCATATCGGCCGATACAGACAGTTTTTGATGTTGTTTTTAAATTGACATGTTATCATTTTACTTTGTTGTAGTCATCTACAGGGGTTATTTGCTTAAAAAACACACAATTCAAATGAGGAAATAAAAAATCTTGGCATTAGTAGTTCTGATATATTATAAGCTGCTTAGAGCTAGTGTTAGGAAGTTAAAGGGGTCATAATTCTCTCTCTTATTTCTATTGTATATTGTTGTGAAAACATCTCCTTCAAACGACTGGATTTATTTGAAAAACTATATTTATACACATCATAATAACGTTATAATTTACCTTCGCACCATGATGTAACTCAATAGAAGCGCCCATCGAGCTCTCCTCCTGCCGATTTGTTGTCCACAATGTAGCATTAGCAGGGATCAGCGACTAGAAAGCATTAATGCCGATCTCCCGATCACATATTTTACTGAATATCAGTAAAACAGTAACACTTTATTTCACACTGTGATGGTTGATCAGGTGCTTGATCAGGTGTATTCCACTATAGAGTACGTCACCGCTTGAGCGACCAGTTGAGTGGCGCAACACATCCCCTAGGTTCCTCGCCAGACCTGGTGGACATGTAGCGTTACGGCCCATTTAATGCCAAGCGATTGCACGATGATTAACGTCTTTGTACTCCCTCGTGATTGGGGTTGTACGGCTCTGGATCATCACTTACGTGATTGGCCACCTCAGTGTGACATCACGTCGGGTTTCTCCAGAAGCTGATTCAACTTTTTTCACTACGAGCCACTGCGTCGCCATTTTCAAATGAATGTGAAATTTGGCGTTGTCGCCACGACGCCCGATTTGGTGTTAATGCAAACATGCCTTCAAGCCACCACATTCACTCACACACTCCAACTCGCCCTCTCTCCTCATTTAAATGTGCCCCTGATGATGCAGGAGAGATCAAGGAGAATAGTTAATGAGTGCCTCTAAACTGGGGTCTCCGCGCTCAGCGTGCATGCATGCGTGTGCAGCGGTTGTGAATAATTTATAAGCCGCAGAAGCCCCTGTGCCCTGATTTCATATGATCCTATTTCTCCTCTAATGTCCTCTTTTATCTCCACTTCTCTCCTTCCTTCTGTTTTCTTCCTCCTACCTGCTCATGAAGGAAATGGCCCTGTTTTTTTCTTCTGTTGATGCTGTGTTGCTAGGCAACTAGTAGCACCTACATCCCCCCCTGGATTTAAATATGTGTCAATGAGTTTGTGTGTACACGTGTGGTTGGCTGGCAAACAACAAGGATGTATTTACAATGAGACATGGTTGTTTATCTGACTTCTCTCAGCTACTGTAACTGTGTATCTTCCTCTCACATCAGGGTTTGACTGGTGCGAAGGCTGCTGAGATTCTGATTCGTGACGGGCCCAACGCCCTCACTCCTCCTCCCACCACCCCAGAGTGGGTCAAATTCTGCAAGCAGGTAACATGTGCAGCCTCGGTCTCCTAATATACCGCTTTCCACAAACTGAGAAAACTCACATTTTCAGGCTTAAGAGGTCACTCCTGTTCTGTTTCCCCCTCAGATGTTTGGCGGTTTCTCCATGCTTCTGTGGACCGGTGCCATCCTCTGTTTCCTGGCATATGGTATCCAGGCTGTAATGGAGGATGAGCCTGCTAATGACAATGTAAGAACAGGTCCTTGTAGGCTCTGTAGTGCATTGATGTGACGGTATAGAGCGTGGTTTAATCATAGCTTAGCATTAATGAGCCATCCTTCTATTTTATATGTTTATATTAGGGCAAAGTATGTTTTATGATCTGTTGGTGGTATGAAATTGACAATATGTAGGTATTATAATGGAATCAGTTTACTGGGGGTGGGAGGCCCACGATACGATGTTATCACGATTTGATCTTACTGCGATTTTAAACATTTTACGATAAGATATATTGCCATTTATTACCTTTTTTTTCAACTGCAAATTATGCAGTTTGACAACATCTGTTTCATCTGATAAGATATAGTTTTCACTCTGTTCATCTCAGTTTTCATTCACATATCTGGAGGTCAGAGGTCAAGAGACCCCTTTGAAAGTGGCCGTTCCAGTTTTTCCTCGCCGAAATTTAGCGTACGTTTGGAGCGTTATCTAGCCTCCGTTGTGACGAACTAACATGACATGGTTGGTACCGCTGGATTCCTTAGGTTGTCTAGTTCCATGTGATACCAGGATCTTCACTCTAGCTCCAAGACTGAGCCCGCTACAACCTCTGAACGACAGAACAGCGTCGGATTGTTAAGAGTTTAATCATTTATTTAATAAAAGAACGATACTTTATGTCCGTGTATCGATACAATATTGCCACGCAAAACATCGCGATTCTATGCTGTATCGATTCTCCCCTACAGTTTACCAGCACCAATGTAATAAAATCAACTATTCCTTCAGCATTGTGAGGTGATTGTGGTTCAGGGTTAGCCACTTTTACAGCACGAAACCGCAGATAATGTTAGAAGCTCCTAATTGAAATGTTGGGTTAAACTGTTGCGATACCAAAAGAAAGAAATTGTCTACATTGTTCCCCAAAATGAGACGTAGATCTGTTTTTCCATGTTCACAGTTGTACCTGGGTGTCGTGCTCTCTGCTGTCGTCATCATCACTGGTTGCTTCTCCTACTACCAAGAGGCCAAGAGCTCCAAGATCATGGACTCCTTCAAGAACCTGGTCCCACAGGTGCCCCTCTCACAGCTTAAACCTTTATTCATTTCATCTAGTTCTGATCTTCTGCTTCGACGTGTTTTGTACTAAGCTCACAACAAATGAAGTGAAACCTCTTCTTTGAAAAAGCCTCGGTGTTGTCACCATGTCAGCTCTTAATTCAGTATGTTAATTCAAGGTCTTATCCTCTTTGTGCTACAAAAACAACAGAGTCCTCTTGACATCTGAATCTCATTAGCCCTGTTAAATCATTTGGAGGTTAATCATTTTCATTATTATGAAAAAAAAAAAACCCTCATGCAGGAGGTGGGAAGTGGACGCAGCTAAAAACGGCCAGTCTCACTTTCTCCTTTGTTTTACATAAGTGTCCGTCTCCGTCGTGTCTCGTCTCGTAGCAAGCCCTGGTTCTCCGCGACGGTGAGAAGAAGTGTATCAACGCCGAGGAGGTGGTGGTCGGCGATTTGGTGGAGGTGAAAGGTGGAGACAGGATCCCCGCTGATCTGAGAATCATCTCCGCTCACGGCTGCAAGGTGGGTGAAGTTATTTCCTTCTGTCGAGCACCTTTTTGTTCTTATCTCTGACATTTAATTATCAGACGGTGCCTTGTGACTGTGAAGTAGAGCCTGCCCTCTTAAACTTTTCATTTGCTGTCACTATTTTGATAAAAAGCCTTTTCATCTTATTATGGGGACAAAAACAAGCCTGTGACCCATTTTGGGTCCTGAACTGAACCCAACAGCCTAGAGCAACACTTGACCCAGTTATTCCCCATGCCTTTCCATCAGTGTCTGCATCATTCATTGTTGTATCTTGTCACCTGCGTCTGCAGCATCTAGCTGTTGCTCCACTACCGAGTCTACCATCAAAGGCTGAGAAAAGGGCTTAACATGTGGAGGAAAACCAGTTTGTTTTCCTCCCTGAGAGAGGAACTTTGAGTCTCTCTTTCCTGTAGCCACGTTGTTTTTCTTTGTTCCGTCAATCACAGTCTGTGTTTCATTCCTCAGGTGGACAACTCCTCTCTGACCGGCGAATCCGAGCCCCAGACTCGTACTCCTGACTTCTCCAACGAGAACCCTCTGGAGACCAGGAACATCGCTTTCTTCTCCACCAACTGTGTTGAAGGTACGACGACAGGATGCACCAAAGGCGTTCACAGACACATTTTATCTGTAGTGAATCAGAGAAAATCTATATCTAACTGTCGTTTCTCCAGGAACCGCCCGTGGTATCGTGATCAGCACCGGAGACCGCACCGTCATGGGTCGCATCGCCACGCTAGCCTCCGGACTGGAAGTCGGACGCACCCCCATCTCCATCGAGATCGAGCACTTCATCCACATCATCACCGGCGTGGCCGTCTTCCTGGGCGTCTCCTTCTTCGTCCTCTCCCTCGCCCTCGGGTACAGCTGGCTGGAGGCCGTCATCTTCCTCATCGGTATCATCGTCGCCAACGTGCCAGAAGGTCTCCTGGCTACCGTCACCGTGAGTGTTTGTTGTGTATTAAAGGTTGAACTATGGATCACTATCCTACCGGAACCGAAATGAATGCGGACTGTCCCAAATTAAAAATCTTTGTTTTTCTACATTATCATTAGTTAATCATTCAAAGTGATCGTTTTTTTTTTTTTTTTTTTACAAAGTTTATTTCTAAATTTTGTTAATGCAACTCTGACAATCCACTGTACAAACATGTTTGGACTGATGGATATCCCCCCCCAGGACAAGACTCACAGGATACACAACTAAAATCACGCAAGGAAAACTAAATACATACACACAAATATATATAAAAACAAAATGAAATAATCATAGTTAAAAGAAAATAAATAAACACATGAAGAAATAATGATAAACTGTTAGGGGTGTAGGACAGTACACCATATTATCTAGGGCACTAACATGCATAAGACAAGCACAGGAGTTAAGCTCAGAGTGACCTTTAACATATATTGAACATTATTTTTGTTCATAAATTTATAATTTATCCAAAACTTTTTCTTTATTTTAAAAACTAATTTTATTTAAAAAAAAAAAGTATTATTTATAATTTGCATGTTTCTTTTGATTTTGATGTTAACAATGCAGCCAAGTTAAATTCAAATATTTTGTGTGAAAAGTAGCATTCGGTCAAAAAACAAGGTTTTGCATATTGGCCCATCTTTTAACTCTGGTCCCACATTCATTTTCATCCTCCCGGATCATATTTTCTTTCGGCCCCGGGACGACAGGACGTCCTTAAGCTGCCAAAAACTGACCCAAGCACTCCCGTCTCTAGGTGTGTCTGACCCTGACCGCTAAGCGCATGGCAAAGAAGAACTGCCTGGTGAAGAACCTGGAAGCCGTGGAGACCCTGGGCTCCACCTCCACCATCTGCTCCGACAAGACCGGCACCCTGACCCAGAACAGGATGACCGTGGCCCACATGTGGTTCGACAACCAGATCCACGAGGCCGACACCACCGAGAACCAGAGCGGGACCTCCTTCGACAGGAGCTCCGCCACCTGGGGCGCCCTGGCCAGGATCGCCGGGCTCTGCAACCGCGCCGTCTTCCTGGCGGAGCAGTCCAACCTCCCCATCCTAAAGGTAGGTTTCTCTTTCTTTTTACATAAATAAATATTTCCAAATACTAAGGCTTCTCTCGCAGGTTTTTTCTCATGAACGTCATTAGAGGAATAATTAGCTATTTGAACTAAAAGCAGAAGTCTGTATTATCTCTCATCCTTTGTTCAACAACAACAGAGCTTCATTCTGTTGTTCTAGGTCTTTAGTTTGTGTGCTCATTATGTGGGCAGGATTTAGAAGTCCTGTACTGCTGACTCATCTTCCAATTCGATTGTGCCCTTTTTTTAAACAGTTTGAAAATTACAGTTAAACCAAACAAGTGCTCCTCTTCCCTACTGTTCTCTTTCTCCTGATATTGCTTTGCTTCATTTCTAGTAATGCCAACACCTGTTCAAGTGTGAGAAATGAGCGACTGAAATGATGAAAATACAGTTTAGTTTACATTTTTTTTACTTTAAATTAGGGCTGTCAAAGTTAACGCCATAATAAGGCTTTTTAATATTTGATTTAACAGCTGCAGTTTGCCATGTTCTGATTGGAGCATATTGTTTTATGCTAAATGCAGTACCTGTGAGGGTTTCTGGACAATATCTATCACTGTTTTGTGTTGTTAATTAATTTCCAATAATAAATATATACATACATTTGCATAAAGCAGCATATTTGTCCACTCCCATGTTGATAAGAGGATTAAATACTTGACAAATCTCCCTTCAAGGTTCATTCTGAACAGATAAAACATGTGTGATTAATTTGCGATGAATCACGATTAAATATCTTAATCGATTCACAGCCCTATTTTAAATCCATGGCCACAGAAAATACTAATTTCTGATGAAGTCTTATATCAGGACACCTCAAACATCACTGCAGTAACAGAACATGTGTGTCATACTACGATAGCAAATAAAAATGAATATTGGACCATTTTTCCTCTTTGGTGTCCATATGGCCTTGTGTTTCCCTGTACTCATTGTGGATCTTAATATCAGACATTATCCACTTTATAGAGCTGTTTTCCTCTCACACCAACAGGCTTGTTTTCCAGCTTCTATCACTCTCCCTGGAGTTAACACAACACATAATTATTCCTAACCCCACCCCCCCCTAAACACACACCGTCAAACACACCCAGATGTACGTATGTCTCTTGGCTCCCAGACTTTCCTTGGAGCCTGCTCTCTGGTTTCCACCCCGTGGTAATACAGTGCGTGTGTGTGTGTGTGTGTATATATATCTGTGTGTGTTAATCACCTGTAACTGTCTGGCTGGCATCACGGCTCTAATTACCATTCATTCTCTCTCGCTGCTCATTATTCTTGGCTGGAGCGCAGCAAAGCGTGGGCCAGCCCTGTAAACGTGAAACGTCTGTCCCTGATTTACTGACTGAGTGAGATAGTAATGAAGTTACAGCATCGGTCGGTCCGGTGTTGGAGTTTCCCCATTGGCTGTTGCTTTTTAAAGGAATACTTCAGCCCCAACAGTGCGTAGTTACGTCCTGTGGAGATTTTCACAGCGAGGCATTAAAGTCTATTTAGGATGTTTGTTATTCAGACTCACAGACTATACATGTAAAGACCAATATAAAAAAAACCCTGAAACATTGGCTTCTGTGACCTCTGACCTTTGTGCCTCTCCATCTTCCTCCACCAGAGAGACGTGGCCGGTGACGCCTCCGAGTCGGCTCTGCTGAAATGCATCGAGTTGTGCTGCGGATCAGTCGCGGAAATGAGAGATAAGAGCCTCAAAATCTCTGAGATCCCGTTCAACTCTACTAACAAGTACCAGGTAGAGAACCGGGAGCTTAATGAGCCATCAGTCTATAGACACCAGCTGTTTGTCAATTTAACAAATATTCATTTCCACTACATTTTTTTTTTTGGATTGTTTGTAAATGTCATGGTCTTACTGAAATATTAAATGTCATGTTGACATTAAATTTACAATGTAAAAATGATCTTAAAAGAAACTTAGAATAAATCTTTGTGACCTTTAGTAATATTGTGATTATTTGCTAATTGTTAAAATGATTGTTCATTCCCTAATAAGTATTTTGATAAAGGTTAAAGGTCAAGAAAGTCATAAAGTGTGTGTCGTACTTGAGTTTTTAGTCATCTCTTTTCAGTTTATCATCATTTCTCTACTTCTTTCATACAACCTGATTTGCTCAAACTGACCTGTTTTTTTTTTTTATTTATGTGCTCGTAGCTTTCCATTCACAAAAATGGCACACCTGACTTAGGAAGCCATCACCTGCTGGTGATGAAAGGCGCCCCAGAGAGGATTCTAGACCGCTGCTCCTCCATCATGATGCAGGGCAAAGAGCAGCCGCTGGACGACGAGATGAAGGACGCTTTCCAGAACGCCTACCTGGAACTGGGAGGACTGGGAGAGAGAGTGCTGGGTAAGCAGAAGCTCAAATGACCACTCTGAAAATCACTTCACTGGGTATTTGTTTCTCATCCTAATCTGCTGCTCGTCCTGTGCCCCTTCCAGGTTTCTGCCATTTCAACCTGCCCGATGACCAGTTCCCAGAAGGCTTTGCTTTCGACACAGAGGAGGTGAACTTCCCCACTGAGAACCTGTGCTTCATCGGCCTCATGTCCATGATCGACCCTCCTCGCGCTGCCGTGCCCGACGCCGTCGGCAAATGCAGGAGCGCCGGAATCAAGGTAAAGCTCATGTTAAAATATGGGAAATGAGTTATTTAGTTAAAGGGACAGTGTGTAGGATTTCATAGCATCTAGTGGTGGATATTCCATTTCTTCTAATAGATCCTGAAATGCTACACACGGTTCCTTTAACATGAAGCTATTTCAGTCCTGTTAAAATATGAATACACAATATGTGCAGTTGTAAGCCCTCCAAGTGGCCTAATTAATCATAAACCTCTACTTCATAATGCCAAGTGACAAAATAATGGAGGCTTGATCAAAGTGTTCCCCCCTCATCCTAGGTCATCATGGTAACAGGTGATCATCCAATCACAGCTAAGGCCATCGCTAAAGGTGTGGGCATCATCTCCGAAGGCAACGAGACCGTCGAGGACATCGCCGCGCGTCTGAACATCCCGATCAACGAAGTCAACCCAAGGTACTGACTATATGGAGTCCAGTTATCGTGGAAACACAAATGGAGCACCCCAGGGTGATGTTCTGGGCCCCATTTGGAAAATATTTCTAATCATTCTGGTGTTGTGCGGCTACGTTTAAGTAACCGACTGTCTTTGTGTTCCCTCCAGAGATGCCAAGGCCTGTGTAGTCCACGGTGGAGACCTGAAAGATCTGTCCGCAGAGCAGCTCGACGACATCCTAAAGTACCACACGGAGATCGTGTTCGCCAGAACCTCACCGCAGCAGAAACTGATCATCGTGGAGGGCTGCCAGAGACAGGTAGAAACCAAACAAACGAGGAGGTATTACACGCTCTCATGAGCCTCTGCAGGCTTTTGCCAAACTGTAAAAAAACACCAGCACAAACACAGCATGTGCCTCCGCCTTATTATGGAAATTCACGAGTGAATATTTGATATCCCTATTCCCCCTCAATGCTTATTTATGATTATTGCTTTAGTCTGATGACTAAGTCGGCAGAATAATCAGGCATAACATCTGTCAAGCTGTGACCTGGCATGAATATTCATGAGTATATCAGCAGGCAGTGCGAACTCTGTTTAGTGTTGTGTGGAATTGGACTTTGGATTTATTTATTTATATATATATATACA
>CAKAOH010038284.1:0-19691 GCA_916701665.1 Sebastiscus tertius | reverse complement strand
AAACACATAACAACACATAGCTTAAATAAACACACAACAACATATAGCTTCATAATAACACATAGCTTCATAACAACACATAAGAACACATAGCTTCAGAACACATAATCATGGGCATTGGGCATATGTTACAGCTAGTTAGCAATACAACCCAAAGTTCAGGATCACTTCAACTGTGATTAGAGGTTACTGGCAACCCAAAACTTTGTCCAGCAATATTTCTGTAATTTTTACTGCTAACGAAAACAAAAATGTATCGATGGAAAGCTGAAGATCATATCATTCTATCATGAAGGCAAGGGGGTGAAGTTTGACCGTGAAGTGACCATGCTCCTTTTACATGCTTTTCACGTTTTTCTCAGGTTAAAAACTTTTAAAAAGCACCCTTAAAAAATAAAGAAGGAAAAAACATGTCTGTGATCGTCTGACATCTGATCTAAACACACCTTGGCACCAGTCATAAAATGAGTTTTCTGCAACACTTTGGAATATTAAGTGCCTATATTAGTATTGCCCCGATATCTATATCTTTTCAGAACACATAAATCTACATCTGTGCCAAATGTGTTGCTTTTATGGCAAAAATGCACAGTTGTTGTGCTTGACTGCCCCGCTATAGTAGCAGACTTTGCAATATAATGCACATGCTGAACTTTGGCATCGGCAAACAGCATGCCCACACCCACATTGTCTTCCCTCGTGTGCATATAAACAAGTGAATCTCACCCAGCAGTTGTCCTACTTATCGTCAAGCCACCGAGCTGTGAGGATGTTTCTGGCTGCTGGTTGGAGATGATGCCTGCTCGCTGAGGGCACCTCAGGCTGTAAGAACACAGCTCAGATGAACCCTGTCAACTCCATTACCTGCTGATGTGAAACGACCTAATGACCTTTGAATGAGCAGACAGGTTTAAATCCAGCATATCACTGTCAGGAATGGCAATGGAAAGCCTTCAGAACTGGGGGGAAGAAATAGATCAGCAGCAGTGATGCCATGCTGAAAATAACAAATGACGCGATTAAGTCTAAACTTTAAGACTCTAACACATGTTTCATTATTTTCCTTATGCATCTCGGAGGTTTATTCTGCGAGCTCAGTGCAAAATGAGTTTTTATCAACTTGGAGATGAGGCAGAATGCAGACAGCTCTCTGGAATCAATATGCTATAGGTCAGCCGAGAGTCTTGTATCAGTAGAATCGATACTTGCACATCAAAGGAGTATGCCATTGTACACACTTAACAAGTGCAAAAAGGCCAAACCCCGGAGGATCAACCCAATAAGTAGGTCAGAAAAACACTCCAATTGGGTCAAATGATAATGTGCGTCTGGATAACATTCCTTCTAGAAACGCAGTGTGTGTGTGTTCATTTATGTTTAACAATGTACTTGTTTTGATCAATGTTCGAATACTCCTCTCGCATTGCTATTGATTGAAAGAACTGCGCCCCTGCGAGGGAACCACCTCCCGCTGTACAGAATCTGTTATTTTTTCCACCATTCAGCATTTCTTCGCAGGAATCCATGTGTAAACTAATCTACTCAGCTGTATTATAAACCTGCGAGTGTCTTTGCTAGCCAAGCAAGTCAACATAACTGATGCAACAGCAGTAATTTCATCGGCCATAAAGCAGCAAGTTGTTCTGCTAAATGTGAGCTGTTGTTAGGAGGCAGCGGGTTCAGAAATGATTATGATATGTGTTTTGTCTGCTTGGACAGGCCAAACAGCTGATCATTGGTGACTGATAGGAAGTAATCACTCTGAAATCTTATCAGAGCGCTGTGTATTGCAGATACTGCAGGCCTGCTCCTGTTATCTGCACGCGGCACAGGAGAGCAGTGCGTTTGTTCCCCAGCGCTGTCTGCCTGTGCACCCTGGGCACTGAGATAATTTCACTTCCCTTTCAGGATTTGAGAGCGTCGAAGTTTTAGACCTGTGTAGGTGTACATGTTAACATTCGAACTTAGATTGTAACTGAGGGTTTTTCATGCCTGAGAGGCACGATGAGATAACGCTGCTCTTGAACATGTTGAGAGATACAGTATCTCTCAATGAGGGCAGCTGCATCAATCTGTTCATTTCAAATACCAAATAAGATTAATAAGATTAAAACAGGCTCTGTGGGGGCCGCTGCTTCAAAGCCTGATGTGAAGTGGTGAACGGGAACTGCGTAATATCGTAGTTGCAACAAATCATCTATCAGAAGTGGAAAATAATCTACATCATTAATTAACTACATGTACTTTATTAGGCAACACATGAAAAGGATTGTTTGAGGGGATGTGTTGTTTGAGTGCTTTTTGAAGTCTGTGCCTTTCCTCACGTACTGTTTCTCCTGCAGTTACAAAGGTTGATAACATGTTTATTCAAAAAAGTTTTTAAGTACCATCAGGAGCAGACTTTACCGTTAGGCAAGGTAGGCAACTGCCTGGGGTCCCCAACTAAAAGGGCCCCATACAGCTATAAATTTATTATGATGTTGAGATATGAAAAGTCTTGAATCATGTTACTCTTCTAACTTATTGTACCCTGAAAGAAACTTACAAAAGGTCCCCAAAGCACCTAGACAATATGCAACTCAACTGAATACTACTTACTGTGTACTTCTACTTCAGAGGAAAACATTAGTACTACATTTACCTGACAGAGACATGTTACTGGTTTTGTTGCAGATTCAGATTTTACTCACAAAATATAACAATTAAAATATGATGCATTATTTTTCAATAAACTATCCAGCATCATATTCGAATTGAAAGCTCCACCTTGAACAAACATTAAACCTGCAGTAGGCAGTATATTTTTGGCGTCATTGGGCAAAAATGCCATAATAACCTTTCAGCATATTGTAATTCAAGTGTTCTGAGAGAAAACTAGACTTCTGCACCTCCTCATGGCTCTGTTTTCAGGATTTAAAAAATCTAGCCCGTGACGGGAGACTCTTTGACAAATCACAGGTCATTTCAGAGAGAGAGTGTTCCTATTGGCTGTGCTCCAGTCAGGTGACCGGTACTTGCCATCTCAACCTGATCTCAACATGGCGGCTGGGTCACAAACTTTCTCATTTTACAGCTAAACAGTACACTACGAGATGACTCTGAAAACATTTGAGGCGAGAAATAGGTATTAATATTAATATAATACTGATTCATATTTGATCAGCGCGGCCTAGTTTGACCGTTTGGTCAGAGTTCACGAGTGACTGACAGTTGGCTCTCGTAGACAGCAGCAGGACAGAAGATGTCAGATCAGCGCTGACTGCTTGTTTTCCTCCGGTCTGTGAAATCTTGCAGATGCCATTAGGAGCACCTGAGGACACCGGAGGACACAGAGGCACATGATTTTTTTCAGGTTAACTGTTTCATGTACTACTGTCAGGATAGTTTCAGGACCGTTTTATAAAAATAACTAACTATATAACTATAAAAATATTTTTTTAATCATATTTGCTCCAATCTCACCTACTTCAGCGTTAAGTAAACTTAAGTACATTGTGCTGATAATGCCGCTCCTTTACTCTTCACTTGAAGTAAACATTTGAATGCAGGACTTTTACTATGCAGTATAATATACTTTCACTATTAGAAGTTAATAGTTTTACTTTAGAAACATTTTTTGAGTTCTTCTTTTACCACTGCATATACGAACATTTACAGTTTTTCCTTTTTCCTCTTGTCTCTGTATGTAAAGTAGATTCATAAAGCCCTGAGATAAGACCGAATTTTATGCTCAAAGTTTCAACTCACGCAGGCGCGTCTATCTCTCAATTCACGGCCTCCAGGGTGATTTCACATCTAACTGCATCCACTCACGTCTTTCCATTGACCTTATATTCAACCGCACCACCTATAAAATTTGCCTCACTTTCTGTCTTAACACACCAAGAGTCTGCAGCCATGCTAACACGCTCATAATAGCAATGCTAATATGCTGATCTTTAGGAATAATGTTTACCATGTTTCCTATCTTAGTTCAACGTGTCAGCATGCTAACATTTCAGGGCTCAACAATAAGGATTACCCACTTGCCCGGGGCAAGTAAAATGCCACGTCGGGCTAGTAAATCTAGCAATTTGCTTGCCCTGAAAAATAATTCAACACACGTTGTTTTCAGGAGCTGATGATGAAAGTAGCTAAGGAGTGAGCCACCTCGCTTCCTTCTCATCACATGCACAGTACCGATCAGGCACTCGTGAAAAAATTGCGTCAGGTAACGACAAAGTTTATGAGCTGAAACATAAGTGAGTATTTCATTTATCCTGGAAACAAGCATTTAGTTGGGTGGCGTTAGAGGATGTGGGCAAAACTCCAACTATATATTGTGCAGTTTGGTGCAAGCTTGAGAGCAAGGCGGATAAAACATTACAATTAACTTAAGTCTTTCTTGTTATTTGATAACAGCTAATAAATACAACAATTTGTGCAGGTAAAAACTGACTTTTGGGACCCACTTGCCTGGTCGTTGAACACTGCATTTTCTAGTAAGCACTACATACAGCTGAAGCTGATGGGACTGTCTTCAGTTTTTGAGATATTTCACTGAAAAAGTGAAGAATTTGACCTGCTGGTGGCACTAGAAGAAAAGTCAAGGAATCACTAAAGTCAGTAGGATTCCTCCTCTGGTGACCATGAATGTTTGTGCAGAATTTCATGGCAATCCATCCGATAGTTATTGAGACCTTTGAGACCAAAGTGGTAGACAGAGTGACAGACATTGCCATCCCTTGAGACACGCCGCCTGCATGGCTAAAAATAATAACTTGAGCTATGTGCATCATGATTACATTACATCTTTAATTTTACAAATTATTATTTTGCTGTGGATTTCTAAGCATCTGACTGGTGAATGACACAGTGAATAAAATGCTTTTATCATATTTCTTATAAAGAGTAATTTGGCTGATGTATTGAGGTGTTTGTGGATGTGACCGTGTGAGTGGAAATGTTTGTGAACACTCATGCCTTCAATTTCCTTGCAAAACTAACCTCAGGCTAGAATTACTTTAACTCCGTCCCTCTCCTGCACATCATAAAAAAAATATTTAACACAATTACCAGTTTCCTTTCCTGTCATTTTGCCTCTGAGCAGATGAATAAATGTCACACATGATGAGACAAATCTTGTGGAGGTTGAAGAGGACGCCGAGATGGTGGGCAAATGCTAAGTGGAGAACTGTTGATTCAACGAGCTGATAGGCATGAAAACAAATCGAAAAACAAAACATATATTTTGTATTTATAGAACAGGGTTTCACTATTTTACCAGCCAGTCGTGTTTGATTCTTTCTTTCTCATTCTGCCGTTTTAAAAGTCTCTCAGTGTCGGTTAGAGTGAGATGAAAGATGAGTTCAGGAGACGTCCATGCAGATTGGATTACACCAGAAGAGACAGAAATCTATATAGTGATAAGGGAGAGACGCATTGTTTGTATTTGTTTCCTTGCTTTCATCGGTGATTGTGAAGTTAACTGTCCTTGGATCTCCGCGCTCAAAGAATCAAAGCGGTTATGCAACTAGGGCAAGGTTGCTTTTTAGCAACACACTCCATCAAATGCGATCAATCACAGACCTCAAACATTCAGAGCAGGCAGGAAGGATGGATTTTCAAAATGATGGGGTTGTGTCTGATCCACAGCGGATAGAAAATCCAATAGATTGGGATTTTTGGATTTCAGCTCGGCTCTGTGTCATAGATTCTTTATTAGGCTCCCGGCCATTGTGACTTCAGGATATGGCTTTAGTGCATCGTGCTGAAATGTCAGTCATGCAGTGCAGCTCCTGGACTTGTGCTTTTCAAGCTTCTATGGCAGCTGAGTATACCATCGCCTTGGTGTTGCATCCATAGCAACACCGTGGCAATGGCATGTCGCCCTTATGCCAGAAGAAATTTTATAATTAGGGCGTCCAGACAAAAATCTTGATTCAGTAGCACCTGACATATGGCAGGCAGTGTTACCTGTTAGAGCTCTGCAGAGGCTTTATAATGGACTCCCATTGCTCCTGAAGCTGCCCTGCAGGCTGTCTCCTTGCTTTATTAGCCTTTCTCCCAGCTAGTTTCACTCATGTTAAAGCTCATGATATGGCAGATATTATTGCTTAAAATACACACACATCATTGCAGTTTTGTACTCATCTACAATCAACAGTTAGAATATCCTTTTCCTTAATAATGCTATTAGTGCGAGTTCAGTCATTTAAACACCACTAAATTTGAAAAATAAGCTCTCGGAGTGAATACACAATGTGTGAAGCGAAGCCCTGTCAACCTGAGACGATCATTATCCTGCATTGTTTGATTGGTCCCTTAAAAATGTTATGTGAAAGGGAAAAATATAGCTACAGCCCAGTTTTAGAAGCACCTTAATAATGTGGCGAACGAGGCTCGGAGGATAACCCTTCTGCTTTAATTGTGTTGTTTGCAGTCTGTTGAAATCCTTGGCCAATACTCGAGGTGGCAAAAAGGCTCAGGTATGTGTAATTTAATGTAGTACATTTCTATTCAAGTGCCGGCGTGGCGCTTTTGGTTACACAAGGTCTCTGGACATCTAGATTGGCAGTCACAGCCCGCAGCATCGCTCAAGGGAATCATTGATTCCTTAAACCAAACCCAAAGATAACTGAAAATTAACATATCTACTTAATTACCTTAATCAGTCAGCACTCATTTATCAACCTAATGTCTAAATTACTTTTTGTCAAGGTAAATTAATTTTAATTGCACTTTGACCTTTAATGCTGCACAGGTTTTTCCCCCCACGCAAGTCCCTGCTGCTTCACACGAAATTAGCACAACATCTCAGTTTGTTGCAAATCAACCACATTATTAGGCTGATTTTAGAATAAAGTCTCTCCTGCATTATACACTCTCCTCGATTTGGGATCTCCTCATACTTTCATACTTTATATGAGAAGATAATTACTTTTTAACAATGTGCTTTCAGCGTGTGCCTCCCCACATGCCCAGCGGCGGTCTTGCCCGGCTGTTTCTGGCTGCTTCTCCTCTGAGCTCGCGGGCGCCAAACCCTGAAGATGGTGTGGAAGAAGGCTAATTAGTCCATGAGTGGCACCGGTGGTCCAAGAGGATTTTGATGCTTAGGAGAAATGTTTACCCAAATTTTAGATTAATTTAGCCTCGCACATCTCAATATTTATACCACAAAAATCATTAGAGGTACGGCAGAGTGAAATGAGATTATTACATTCTTTAAATTCTCATTACCGGATAAATTAATTCCATCAGTCTTTTGAATCTATTAGATGATCAAATGTTTTCAGCTGAGGAAACGGGTGGAGATCAATGTAAAACACTGGGAGCTGACAGTTAAGAACTAGATGGGCTTTTTATGAACAGATACATGCCAGTCACTCGACCACGATAGCTCACAGCTATGAAATGCATATAGTGTGACCCGCCGTACATCTAATCAGAGAGTCGTTCCAGGCCAGGCATGAAATAAAGCTGTTATCTGAGAAAGAGTATCGCTTCTCAAAGGCATTAACACTTGCATGACTCCTTTAGATTCAAGTAACATTGAGAGACATTGTGCAAAAGAATTTTTTTTACTTTCATATTCAAGGACAAGGATGTGGAATAGAATCATTTGATGAATAAATGTTTTACTTTGAGTTGAAGGCCTCACTCACTTGATTTGTAAAAAAAAAGAAAAAAAAAGCTGCCTTTTGCATAAGAACCAAACTTTGAGATAATCCAACAATGAAAACAGTATTATCTGCATTTCTTATTCTCACAAAATCTTCTGAACTGTGTGCAGGGTTATCACCAAAACTCTATAGAGCTCAAGCGATGAAAGACTTGATTGTTGTTATAATAATTCTATAGATAAGACGAGACAAACGGAGGCAGCCTGATTTAAATAGCGCCGCCTTGGATGTCATTAATCATTAAATATATATGTAATTTCTTTATTATTCAACATCAAGAAATAATTAACAACTATGTTCGACAGACGTATATAGACTGAACATAAAACACATCACATGTTAAATTTTTATTGTAGTATCATGCATAATTAAGGAATCCCATTAGAGTAGAAGAGTGTCGACATAAAAACAGTAAAAAAAAAAAAAAAAAAAAAAAAGGTTTTCCAAAGTAGGACTTTTAGGGAAAAAAAAAAATCACAGATCTTCATATAATATTATTGATGAATTGATTTTAAAAGGCTTTTCATGTCTAAACAATATTCATTTTGACAACTTTGTTCCCATCTCAGTTCTGCCCATGCCTGGTTTGAATAATGAATAAGTCGTTCTCTGTTGACGACGGCCTCATCGATGAAATGAGCATTTTTGTTTTTGTTGTCCGAGTAGATGTGCGTGAGCCAAACTGTCACAACTCGGCGCAGACTTTAAGGTCGGTGGAGATGTCTGAGTGCAGTGCAGCGGTGTTGGCACAAAGAGGGCACCGTCTCTCCTATTGACAAGGATTATTTCTGTCAAGAGCAGCACTCACGGGCCTATCTAAAAGCCATGCTAATAAATGTCCGTCAATGCGGCTATCCATCACCACCATCTATCCAGTAACAAAGTGCTTACTGCACCATTGCTGAATTAAAGTAAACAAGCTTGTCTGGCTGGGAGGTGCATGCAAATGAGAGACAATAGATAGTCTGTGCATGAGAAGGGATTTATTTGAAAAAGAGGTTGGGAGCCCCAAGTGCAACACACACATATGCACGCACACAAATATATCTGTGCATGTTCACACGTGCAACATTATAGACTTTCATGTAAATTTGCAGAACTCACACAGTTATCATTAGAGCTATTTTCCGTGAGCGCTTTGATTGCGTTAATTACAGTTAATTGGCTGCCTCGCTCAGTCGATCCGTCATTACCGGTTATTTGTTTGTAACCAGATTCAAGAAGGCTTTCTGAAGTTACTGTAGCTTGCCGGGAATTGTGCTCTCTCAGCAGGTTATCCGAAAAAAGGTTTCTCCCAAAGTTTCAGCATTGTTCATGCAGCAGAGTGGCTCCATGTAATCACAAATGGCTGGGTTATTGTTTTACTGACAGAAACGCTCAGATTTCCAGATTTGTGCATTAAACATGCAGCCTAATAAAATATTAAGGTGCTCTGCAGATGGCATAACGTCTGAACCTAAAAAAAAAATCTTTTTTTCTTTTCCCTCGCTGTGTACCTCAACACTGGCATGGGCTATAAAAGTACCTCGTGGTTGGTTTTCCTTTTTTGTTTGCTTATGCGGTTGAGAAACTTTACAGAGAACTGACAGAGATTATTTGTTAATATTTATGAATATGTGGCCACTGTCAGCGGTGGAAAATCTGATTGATGATAGTTAGAGTGCAATTGCTCTAACCGAGTACCATTCTCCCTCTGAGATATGTTAAGAGATAGACAGCTGGATACATTAGCAGAATGTACCCTCGAGTGACATCCCAGATAGAGCACCTTGCCCTATTTCACTCAATCAGTCAGCTAACACATCCCCGTGGCAGATTAGTGCACCTCACTATAAACCCAAGCTCTAGCTCGCAGATTTGCACACAATTTGAAGCTAACAGCACACCAGAAAATCAAAAATCAACAGTTTGTGGTAGGAGCTTTGGGTTGCCTGTTCTGCGGAGGTGTGACATTATATGCTACACTGGCAGACACATTTTTCGCAAAGCACCAACTACAATACGTATTCAGCCCTTTGTGTTGGGAATTCAATAGCTGATTTCATCGGAGAGACTTGTTTTTGTTCACAGTAACACGACTGTTTTTATTCCTCACAGTCTGCCCGGATGAATGTCACTGCGTATGTTACTTGTCCTGAGTTGTGTTGAGAACCAGGTTTCCGCAGGAGCTCCTCTGCTGCTGGCGAAAAAGAGCAGATCTCCACCCGGCACAGCCCCTCATTCTGGATGAATGATCTACGCTCCCAACTGCCTGGCTCCCTCCATCAAACCTGGCCAACGCTCATAATAAATGATAGTGGGGGACAATGCCCTATTTTCACGGCGGAGTCATCCGTCATGCCAGGCCAGACAAAGCCCCCAGAGTTTCATCATTTTCAACTATTGCTCACACCAAAGTAACAGAAAAAGAAACCTTCATCTGTTCAGTAATGGCTATGGGACGCCTTGAAAACCTGCTTAAATGTATTTACTAAATCAAACACGTTTTGTCTTCCAGGGTCTACCTGGAGTTTGATAAATGATCTCCTTTGATTATCAATCTCACTTACAGTTTTTGATGCAACCATCAGTATCTGTAGTTTTTTCGTCACGAGGAGCTATTTGTCCTCCTGGTCAACATCCTATTACACGGGTTCTACATTCAATTTCATGTGTTAAGTGTTTAATTAACCCCCAGATTATATTAGATGGCTTGCCAAGGCAGACTCTTGATGCTTAATGTCAATTTGCAGGTTAATCAGGTCACCTTCTATCATCTGCCAAAGCAGCAGAGGCCCTGTGGTCTTGTCATAATTGTACACCGGAGAGCCGCCTCGACAGATTGCCGCTCAAACCCATCTCATCTCCGGCCATATAGTCATAGCTCAGGTATAGCTACATGAGGTTAGCATTGGACCAGAAAAAGTATAGCAGCTCATCAAACTTCTCTGGTCCCCTTCAAAAGCAACACGACAGGAACGGTCAAAGAATACATTGTACATGTAGATGATTCTGAATAATCTCTATAAATAATCTGTCGCTGTTTGTGGTGGCCTATATCTGTCTCTATAATAAATCTGGATGCTTATCTATCAAAACTAGTTTTTCTCAAAACTAAAATCTGGTCACAGGAAAAATACCTGTGAGATCCTGGGATTTGTAGCTGGTGTGCACCTGTGCATGCGTAAACTGAAGAATATCTTTCCTACTGAAACAAAGACGCCTTCTCCAGTCTTATTAACCCTTCCATGCAGCTGCATGCTCAAATATTTTTTTAAAAGATTAAAGAGGACCTATTATGCTCATTTTCAGGTGCATACTTGTATTTTGGGTTTTTACTAGAACATGTTTACATGCTTTAAAGGACCAGTGTGAAGTGTAAGGGGATCTATTGGCAGAAATGGAATATAGTATGAATAAGTATGTTTTCTTTAGTCTATAATCACCTGATAATAAGAATTGTTGTGTTTTCATTACCTCAGAATGAGCTGTTTATATCTACATAGGGAGCAGGTCCTCTCTCCACGGAGTCCAGCATGTTGCACCGCCATGTTTCTACAGTAGCCCAGGAGGGACAAACTGAACACTGTTAACTTTTTCTGCTTGGGCCGGAGACAATAACGTTACTCACTCACAGTCTGTTCTGATTGGTCAGCTAGCCCATGTGTTGTGATTAGTCAACCAAACCAAACTCTTCGGACTCCGCTCAAACTAGCTTTGTTCAACGGTGTGCCAAACTAGCCACTAGGCAGGTATTATGCAAATGTGTTACTTGGTGACATCATCACGTTACGAAAGAAAAAGGCGGGACTTCGATCAAGGTGTTTCAGGCAGTTCAGGAGCAGTGTTTCTGTGGGGGAGAGTAACTCCCTTTGGTGTAGACTTTGGGCTTTGTTACTTTGCAGACCTTTTATATACACAAAAAACTATATAACACACTAAAGGAAAGGGAAAAAGCACAAAAGCATAATAGGTCCTCATTAAGTGAAAGCAAACAAAGCCGAGTGTTCAATCAGTAAACATCCACACCGTTCAACAAGTAGCTTAATCAGACATGCAGACCACCAAACCAAATCAGAGCAGCAGGACTGATTGCAGAAGATGACCCTTAAACAATGCTTCCTTTCCTCAGACTACTAAAATAAACAAGCTGAAATTAATGTATGCAATGGATATTCCTTCCGTGCCACCGCACATACAGTAGTAATAACCTCAGGTCAGCACTGTAAAAATGCTCAGATGTTCCCATACAACCACTTGGATGTTAAACTGGTAAGAGGATATGCTGAAAAACAGGATCAAATAATTCTGGGGGATAATTTGAAGATGAATTGTTCTAAAATATTACATAATCTACTAAATCTAAAAGAATAATATCAGAAAATTAAAAGAAATGTCATTTTATGCTGAATTATCTTCATTTCTATGTTTAGAAATCTTTATTTATGGCAATAAATCTCATGAATGCCAGGAAATTAGTATTATATTCTCAGGAAGGAATGATTTTTAACTCACAGGAAAGCCTTCAACCCTAGTTTTTAACTTTTATTATTAGTTTTTTCTTTGTCGCTGGACAAGATGATTCAACAACAGGCCTGTGGCTGCAGATATTGGATGTATCTAGTAAGCTGTTTTCCTTCTTGAGAAAATAAAGGTTTTAATGGCTGACCAGTGTGAAGAGTGACGGAGGCCTAATGCATTTCACGGTCCATTTCACACCGCATGAGTACGTCCATTGACAGCACCGAACCATTTTTTTTCAGTGTGATATTTCCACAACGAGTGTGACATTTGATCTCGGACAACGGCGCACACACAAACACACTCTTTAAACATCCTTTTCACACTGCATAATGCAAAAACATGAATAATCACAGCAGCTAACATTTGACAAAACATGTAAGCACAATCTTTATGTGCAATCTGACAAGAGTCTGGCTCTCTCCCCCTTTCAGCCCCCCCCCCCCTTCCACTCCATGCTTCAACCTGTTCTCCCGGTGATAGATACTATTTACATGGCAGAGGAAGCGCTCTGAATGCTATGAGTAAGGCACCTGGGCGCTGGCAGGCAAAGACAGAGTGCCTCGAGATAGAAATGTAACAGCACTATCTATCTGGGTTATTAGAGTCCCCCCTCAGGATCCTTTTCAACAGAACACTGGCCATTATGTAGGCCACAGAGAAACAATGCAAGAAAAAAAAAGTCTGGCTGTGGTAACACAGCAGAGGAATTAACTGTGGAGCCCCGAACCCTCTGCACCCCCACCTTCTTCACCAGATAGGATAATGAGCGAATGTGCAAAGACTCAGAGTATTTGTTAAGGAGTAAAGCAAGAAGTGACAAATCAATGTATCTGTACCTTTTATAAGAGCACACTGTCATGACAAACACTTTGCAAGTCATTATTACTGTCTTTCGCTGGCTAGATAAAGCAAGTAAAAATGACTGGGCTCAGTTTTTCTGAACGCTGAGTTATTTTTTCTGCCACTGGCAAACTGAGCAGGAGAAAGTTTCTCATCCAAAAGTATTCTAAGCGGTGCAGCGTTACAGTATATCATATAAATATATTATATATATCGACGCTAAGAAAGAGGTTGGCAAGGAATTGAAAGGAGACAGCTGGAAAAATGAGAAAAGCATCATCAACAAAATGAATGTGTGTGTTGTACCGATGTTTGCGTGCCGTATAGTAGACTGTCTGAGGCAGCAGCTGAAAGTCTGTAATTGATCATGTTGCAGCCTTCCTGGCTCTTGCTTTGAATGTTCAAAAGGATTAGGCTCCAGGTTGATGGATTAAAGCAAGGTGGGAGGGAAAGAAGGAGCCTGTGAGGAACAGAGAGAAATGAAACATGTGCGCGCTAATCCTCAATTGGTTTGGTTGTGCAGAATAATGGCACGTTAGCTAATGTAAGAGCGATTGTGTGCATGTTCCCATGCTAGCTGTCTTCGCCCCCGGCGTTTTCCTCGCTCCCCAGCTCCTTACTGTTTACTTTTTGACTATTGAATTAGTGGGTTAAAAATCTCATTAAGTAGTCTCCCTCTACCTCTGCACTCGCAGGTTTGCACACCTCCTTTTAATCAGATGGTTTTGGCGGTTCATATAAAGAGTCTCCGCAGCGACTTCAGCAGCATTAACTCATCTGCAATGCAATTACAGACATGCAGGTTAATGAAATAAGGGTGTTGAACAAGCTAGTGTGCGGCTGCGATTTTCACACACAAAACAAACACACACACACACACACACACACACACACACACACACACTACTACTGGCAAACACATGGTCAAAGACCAAAATATCATCATGCTGTAAATACACATAACACATTACATTCAACCTCCTCCCACATGCACATGTACGAAAACCTGCCCTCTCCCATACAGTACATTCCAGGTTTTAGTACGTGGGGGACCAGATCCACCCTCCTCATGTCCTATGCACACGCATGTGCACGCACCAACAAGTCAGCAAAGCTATGCTTAGACACAGACAGGGAAGTCATTAAGGGAGCGTTTAATTAAGGCCGGGAATAAGGTCAGTGTTGGAAGGACAAACATATTCTAATAAAGTGTGGCTGCGTGTTGCACGAGGATCCCACGGCACTCTCATACATCAGGCCCGGGCCGCGAAGGACCACAGCTCAATTTCGTAACCCAGCTATTTCTATGCAGATTAAAAGCTCATTCATCAATTACCCCCGCGCTCTCCTTTTGATTACGTGTGGCTTCTCCTCTCTTCTCCTCTCCCCTCTCATCCCGGCGGTCCCTTTGGGCTTTATGATACCACAGGAACAAATGTGCACCCATATCCTTAATTAAATCAATCTGCAGGGGGGCCAGCAGGTGCGTCCACTCACCTTTGCTGCAACTCGCTCAGGTCAACGCACTCAGACCGACCTTGATCATGCTAATCTGTCGCAGCGTACCTGCTGGACCAACCGACAGACACGGAGCGACTGGAGTCAGGTGTCAGGTGATGACAAAGAGGGTCACAGAGGACCCCTCTGCCGTGGCGGCGTGTAAGAAGAAGAGCTGACGGAGAGACAAACTCCTGAAATATACTCGCCTCCAGGACCGGCGCGTGCAACACAGCCATCGCGCTGTAGTCAGATTGGCTGTGGTAATTTGGTGTCGCACTTTTAATATAATTACTTTAACAATCAATTCAGTAATCAGTAAATAAATCAGAGTAATCAGTAAATGCTCTTCTGGATGTAATTGCAAACCTGTACACAAATAGGTTGCAACTTGACATGAGCTCAGGTTTTGACTTTGTTAGGTAGCTAATGAACCAGTACAATACTTCAGCAAAGCACCAAAAGCGATACTCCGCCCAATTTCCACACGACAGCTTCAAAAGTGTGAAAACGGCGACTGAGGTCAGCTTGAATTCATGTTATGATGTAATCTAATATTTAACAGTTTTTCACTTCACTCTAGCTTTAAAACTCAGCCCACTACGACCTCCGAAAGATCAATAGCAGCCGGGCCCGATGCCGGGCAGTCAGATTTTTAAGAAGTTCATTTAAAATCAATGCAGTATTTTGGAGAATCAATACAGTATCGCACAACAAAATACCGCAATACTCATGTGTATTGATATTTTATTACACCCGTAATAAAAACACAGCTTAGGAAATACGGTACGAATCTTAGCATCAGCTATTTAAAACAAAAAAAAGGATATAAAATGTCCAATTATTTATGTGGGTAACAAAACTGAAAACAGACAAATGAGAAAAGCAAAGAGAGATGTACTGAAGAGGACTGCCAATCTCATAGAGATTATGATGGAGATGATAAAACAGTATTGCTTGATAGGCTATTCGCTAAATGAAAGACAAATTCAAAAGTTATAATTAATAAGAAACTTACCAATATTGTCCCATGAAGCATGATTTATAAGTAAATAAACGTGAGACTGGAGAAATTGTCCTTGCCACCATGTAAGACAACATCTTAAATCTTATTGAAGCCTTGCAGATCGAGTCAATCTTGCCAGTGAAATGTTTCTGTCACAAGTGCTTTATTTGAGTGTTCCCGAGAGCCTACTGTTTATAATTTAGTAAGTAATCACAATGAAACAAGGACCAAATTAAGTTTCAGTTTCTGCTTAGTTTCACTTTCCCATACGCCCACTCTCTCTGCCTCTCTTTCTCTCTATCATGAATCTATTTTAAAAGGACAAATGCCTGTTTATGTGTGGATTGGGTGGATGAAAAAGCGAGTTTCACGCGTGAACCAAAACATACATGATTTTTTAAACATGTGTACTGTACAGTACCTGCAAAACAAAGTGAATAATGTAATGTGCTCCCCCGTGACAGCGCTGCAAGATGAGTTATTGTCATGGTAGATCTCCTCCTATGAAATAAACAATTAAAGAGACTCTTGGCATTCGTCCATACTTTAGTCAATCCCTTGTTGGATAGCATGGGATATAAAAATGTGAATTTTTACAGCGTGGCTCACTTCAAATATATGGATGACTACTGTGGTATTCCTTCTTTATGCGTCAGATTGGCTTAGTGTGAGTTTACCATCTGTGGAAATCCAACAGACCAACATACAGTATGAGAGACATCATGCATGTACAGTGTATTGCCTCAAACATACTGGAAGTTGAACAGATGGAACTAATTCATGTGATTTCTGTGTGTGAAGTCTTAAAGCACTACATTCACAGAGAATCTCAAACTAGGATGACTCCATCCCAACTCCTTAAAGGGATAGGTTGGTGTTTTTAGGTGGGGTTGTTACCAACACAGTAGATGATGGTTAGTTTGGAGAAGCAGCTTCAGTTAGTTTGTTTGTGTTATTGTGTGACTTTGGTGAATCCGAACTAACCAAAGTCACACAATAACACAAGCAAACTAACCGATCGAGGCAGCAGTAGGCCAGCAACTCCTGTGTTCTGCGAGGTAAAGTTATTGTTTTTGTTTTTTTTCCAATGGAGTCTGGTTGCTTTGGCAAGAGCACAGATAACGGCTTCAGTTCCTCATCGAAAACATAGACTGTATAGTTTTCTCACGGCAAGGTAAACCGGTGAAAAAATTCTAAATATAGAATACACTTAAACTGGTATTGATATTTTTAGGTTGGCCTTTCTTTTAGGTGGCTAAAATATGTTTTGCTGAAGGCCCCGTCCACAGCAGTACATTGCTTTGCTTTGTCTCGACCGTCATCTACTGTACGTAATACACTGACTATGGATAAGTACTTCATACAACCACACTTCAAAACACCCAAACTATCCCCTTAACCATTCTCTCTATAAAATAAATCTCTTTAAAAGACCCATACAGTTACTTTAAGAGGCTTTATGAATCAGGCATTGTGAAACAGTATGTTTTTGTTTGTTTATGTTTCAGTTTTATGTACGGGTAGTTACTAATACTGCTAAATATAAAGGTCACTAATGCTGCATGTCTATACAGCTTTTAGTTTATTGATTTGGATCTTCGGTCCATAGATTTTAGTTGCTTCAGCTCTCAACAACACTCTCACAAAGACACAGCCGCTAATTCAGAGAAGCCAAGCGTATCCCCACTCAGCGCAAAAATGTCAGAGCCTAAATAACCGGTGGGACGAGTGAACATGTGATAGGATGAGACAGCTGTTGATCATGCAGATGCACCCTAGACGTATTGAAGCCTAAATATCTCTGTAATGGAGCAAAGGTTCTTAAAACTGGTAACTGAACACACACAAAAGAGAAGTGAAATTAACTTCTGACATCCTAACTTATTGAAAAAAATGTATTTACTTTATATGTCGAGAAACAGGAGGACTTCTCCAGTAAATTCAACAGTCAGTGTTTTCACCACCTCTTGGTCAAACTCAAATTTTAATGCAGTCTGGAAGGAAGCGCTGTCTGGTAAGCTCAGCTCAGGACAAGTCCCTTGTGCTGGTTACATATTGTTTTTTTAGATAGTTGACACTGTCCCTCCAATGCATACAATTAAATATTAAAGGTCTGGCTATGCAAGGCCTGCTTCTGCAACATTTAAAGCAAAGCACCACTAGGCCATCAATAACATTCGCTGTAGCTGTTTAATTACACACTGTAGATACATTTAAAACATCCTTCTTAGGAGGTGCGAGTCTATTTTGGACCGGAACATCACGGCTAAAGCTGCATGCTAACTCTGTCATGGACAGGAATCGTTATCGTATTGCGGTAACGTGAGGTCAAGCCAGCCGTCACTCACATCTCTGTGGTCATATCGGCCGACGCTCCAACCATAGAGCACCCATATACTGACATTTATGTAAATGCATTTTAACGGCCCCGATGGAGCTGACCACGGATATATAAAGAAGACGGAGCTGACGAGGGGAGCTCAGAGCTAGCGATGGACATGGCGAAGTTACAGTAGAGGAAGTATACACGTGTGACTACGTCCGGTTTTCAAAATAAGGTGTTAACAAAGGGAACTGTATATGCAAAATACATCTATGGAAATAAGATTGACTGGATTGTATTAATCAGAAGTATAAAACATTACATGTCCCTTATAAATAAAAAAAATTAAAAAATCCCACTAAATTGTGAGAGAAATGTCTTTATTCTTTTATTTTTGGGTTGCTGGAAAAAAAATATAAATAATGCCCAACAATGGCTGATATATTTGACTTCAAGACATCTCTGACTACATACAAGCTGAATATCAAACATTTTACTGCATCAATTTAGATATTTTCCAAAGTAAAAGTCCCTAGAAGTGTATGATTCAAGTTGTTCCCATGGTCTAGTGTTAAAAAAGTAAACAAAAACCACCATATCGAATCGCAATACTTGTAGAATTGCAATACTTAAAAATCACAATACTTATCGAATCAGCACCTAAGTATTGTGATAGTATCAAATCGGGAGATACGTGTACCGTCCCAGCCCTAGTAGCCGTCACATTTTTTATGTGTTATAAAAAAAAACCAATATCCGTCCGCCCTCGTATAAGAGCAGTCGGATTCTCTTAGCACCGCAGTTGCCTTTACAAAGTCCTTCTTCTCCTTCACATCTTTCCTTGACCTCCTGATGTTTTCCATCGAGGTCAAGGAAAACTGGTAAGGAAAAGACATAGGACATCATTTTATAACTATTCAACCGCAGCCCAAGTCTCAAATCACAAGTCTAGAGCACTGAATGTCAATTCATCGAATTGTAACAAAAAAGTACAACATACTACATCATTATCATTCCCTTTGGCTTCTACACTCTTAATGATTAAGACCCATACTGCTAATAGTAAATTTCCAAGTGAGTATGATCTACAGCTGCTGTTTGGGAGACAGACTACAGGCACGTATTTCTAAATTCATACGGTGTGACAAACAACCAATAATTAGTATCTCTACACTCCAAAATAGCATACAGGCAGGAGGACTGTGTTTTCCTAACCTTGAAATGTATTATCTTTACTTTATGCTCAGGCCTTTGCTAAAAAGAGTTTGATAAGGAGGCAGCCGTACCATGGCTAGACTCGGAGAAAACAATAATATCTTCAAACACCCCTTAAAGATATTCTATTTCTGGTCTTGCAAAACTTTTGTTTGACTAATCAATTATTGCACATTCAGTCGCTGTATGGAAACAAGTTTAAGACAAAGTTTATGTATAAAGTGGAAAAACAAGGACTTTACAGACATTTCTAATGAATGTTAATTCAAAGATTTTTTACCTCCATCCATCCATCCATCTTCAACCGCTTATCCGGGTTCGGGTCGCGGGGGCAACAGCTCCAGCAGGGGACCCCAAACTTCCCTTTCCCGGGCCACATTAACCAGCTCTGACTGGGGGATCCCGAGGCGTTCCCAGGCCAGAGTGGAGACATAATCTCTCCACCTAGTCCTGGGTCTTCCCCGAGGTCTCCTCCCAGCTGGTCGTGCCTGGAACACCTCCCAAGGGAGGCGCCCAGGAGGCATCCGTACTAGATGCCCGAACCACCTCAACTGGCTCCTTTCGACGCAAAGGAGCAACGGCTCTACTCCGAGTCCCTCACGGATGACTGAGCTTCTTACCCTATCTCTAAGGGAGACGCCAGCCA
>CAKAOH010038283.1:0-56904 GCA_916701665.1 Sebastiscus tertius | reverse complement strand
GTGGATGCTGTTGCAACATTTTTTTCATACAAGACACAGTGAACCTGGAGCCGTCAGTGTCACCGTCACATTACTACATCTTAGATGAGCAGAAACTAGCCTATTTATCCATGACTTTTACCTTTGTACTTTAACTTCTCTGCTCATATGCAAACTACTTTTCATAGATTCTCACGCACAGCAGGTGGTGTTACAGATGACTCCGGTCTGTGGGAGGCTCGTCCTGTGCAGTTGACATATTGTGGCGATAAATACACTCACGATCAGCCTCACATCATTTTGAAATCCTATTTGTATGTTTATTTTCACCTAAACACAAATATGTGGACATACTGTATGTACTGTACATATTTCAGTAAATCATAATTTATATTTGTTTCAAATTAGGATATGGAGTGATCCCTTACCAAAAAGAAGTTTATTCAAGCGAGCTATTAGTATATTTATTTTAAACCTTAAAATAAGAGAGTATACTTATAGTTTACTTTTTATGAACTTAATATACTTAACAAAGTATACTTAAGTATACTTGGCTCATACTGACAAGTATACAGAAAAGCCCAAGTATATCGAACCTCTGCTAAAACAAAAATGGGCTACAAGTATTCTTGCAGTATAACAACTATTAAACTAGTAGTTCACTGAGAGTATACTTTAAAGTACACTTTCATAAACTATAAAGTGGGCTACAAGTACAAAAGTAGTAAACTATCAGTGTACTTATAGTATAGTTGCAGTATAAAATAAAACTTAGGTGTAAACTATTTCTGTACTCAAAGTTAACTATTCTTACACTTAAAGTATACTTAAAAGTATACTTTTATTAACTAAAAAGTGGGACAATTTAGTCCCCAGAAATATTAAAGTAGTAAACTTACAAGGACACCACTAGAACATTGATATTAGTATGCTTAATACATAAAGTATACTTGAGAAATATATACTTGAACTTTACTTATGTATACTTCATTAAAATAAACTTGAAGTATACTACTTTTTCATAAGGGGGCTCACACACTTCAGCCGTTTCACAAGGAATAGTATGTCAGTCACAGAATAGAGCAATCCTGTAACAGGCGAGACTTCAGAGACCAGGTCCAAAACACACTGGAGTATGAGGGGCCGTAAAGACATCATTCATTCTTGCACTCTAATAAAATGTTGAATGTGTGAGAAGAATATATGTGTGTGTGAGACAGAGTATAGTTGAATCAAATGGCAGGTCATTTATCGCGCTGGGATTGGCTGAGAAGCTCGGGGAGGGAGGGTCATGTGCAGGCCAGCATGGAAGAAGGAAGAGAGACGCCAGTAGGCCGACTGCAGCCACAGTTGCAAAGTCCACTTATCCTGTGTTGCAGGATCCGTACACAACCCCGATCCTTCCGCCCCTCCCCTTTCCCCACCACACACACACACACAGACGACACGCTGCTTTATTTCCTCATTCATTCAGTCCGTATCGAAAGCGCATTAATTAGCAGAGGTTCGTGTCAGAATTTAAAGATATTAGTTACTCGATATTATCTAAAGTTACCGCTTTTATGCGCTGTCAGTCTTTTCTGAACAGCTGTTTTTGCCCTCACATACAAATATCACACAGCATCAAGTCACCGTCATCTCAGAATAAAACCTCTGCTTGTTCTTCTGTTTTCGAAGTTAATTTTTTATAACAGTGACTGAAACAGTGGTCAGTTTGTTGGAGCAGTTCCACTAACTAGATCATTGCACATAATGTGCATCTCAGTTTAAATATGCTAGTAAAAAACGGTATGAATCTCAGACACAGGATCAACGCGGCTTTAAATCTCCAGTGTGTTTTCGACATTGTCTCTGAAGTCTCGCCTCCTCATAAAATACATCATGAAGGTTACGGCCCTATTTTATTAACTTAACTACAGTGTGTTATTTAAGTCCATACTGGTCACTCTTATACAAATCAAACAAAAAAGACACACAGATTTTTACAAATAAGTAGGACTTTCCCATCAGATCAGGCTGTAATATAGGCCCCTTGGTCGTCATAGGCTACCACACTCCTACTAACATATCAAAATGTGACTTGTAAATGCATTGAAATTGTCCTATCAACAACACTTCACAGCTGTTTGACTGAGTGCGTTTTCTCTGTACTGCCAAGTGCTTGTTGAGTTCATTGTTTAATTGTCTGTGAAACCTCCATCTTCTTCTAAATTGTGACCCTCAGGTCCGTCCTCCAGTCAGTAGGCCCTCCTGATCTCGTAGGGTGACCAGGAGCTCACTCCGTCTTCTTTGGCCCAGGACGAGTGAGCCTCGCCATTGGGTGGGAGGCCGGCGTGGCCGTCGGCTGCCTCCTCCGTCACCATCTTGGACACCAGGTCGCTGATGGGAGTGCTCATGTAGGAGGGGCAGGGGAAAGAGGTGGAGGCGGTCGGGTAAGAGCTGCTGGTGGTTAAAGGGTGGTAGTGGGCTTCCTCCAGGGAGTGCAGGGTGTAGGGCTGGCTGCTGGACACGGGCCCCATGGAGGAGCCTCGGCTGGGGGAGCGGTACTGGGAGGGGCTCCCAGGGGGTTCTGGGCTGGGCATTGAGGGCGGGACGCTGACGGAAGCTAGGCTGTCTGGACACAGAGCCTCCACCTGGGACACCGGCTCTGGAACTGACTGCTCCCATGAGTCTCTCTGAGGCAGGAAGACAAGAGAGGAGAGGACAAATCATTAATTTATTCATTTCCTCTACTGACTAAAGGAAGCATCCGTCATCAGATACTGTTCATATCAGAAAAGGAGTGCTTTTGTAATGGCCTTGATATCATTTATATATTCCCTCAACTCTTGTACTCCATACACTGAGTTCCTGTTTCCCAGAATGCCCAGAGAAAGACAACAAAGGGCATTCATGCTTCAGCTGACTATGTTTCAGAATTTCAAAAGTTGGTTGACACAAATTAAAAAAAACAACAATATAATTTCTCAATGACCCCTAGTGGTATCTATGTAGACTTTTGCTTCACAAGCTGGTGACATCACCCATTGTTTTGTGGACTACGGTTTTGAAGCCTCAAGTTTGGCATTTAGGCCGTTGCCATCTTCTTTTTTGCAACCAGGTGTGACATTAGAAGGTGGAGCTAAGTACAACCGAACGCTGAATAAGACATGGTTAGGTGACCAAAATGTTACAATTAACTTTCATGAACTGAAAACACACCGTGAAAGGGTTAATGGGACCGTGAACATCATGCTATATTGAAGACGACTTGAAACTAGTGATTGAGACCATAAACTCATGTTTACAATTTTTTCTGTGGTAATAAATCAAGTGAGAAGTAGGGTCATTTTCTCATAGACTTATATACAATCAGACTTCTTTTTGCAACCAGAGGAGTCGCCCCCTGCTGGCTGTTAGAAAGAATGCAAGTTTAAGTCACTTCTGCTTAACTTCTCAGACCCCGGAGTAGTCCACTGGGAGGAACATTAATTTGGAGTCGTGTTTAAGTCCACCTGATGAATTTAAGTTCTATATTAACTATCTTTTATCTCTATTTTTGGTCTCCACCAGCTTGAGGTACATATCTGCCTCTTTAGCTGCTAACCGCTCCACTATGTTCACCAGCTAGTCGCCAATTTTGTCTGATTTGGTGCTGTGTAGGTAGTATTCAATGGGTTTATAGAACTTTTTCTCTAAAACCTGCTGCCTCTCTGCGGCCGAAAATGACATTATGAGGCCAGTGAGAGTTGCGAGCAAGAAAACCAAAACAATGAGCTGAAAGGAGTTAAAACGCTCATTTGCTGAAGGCAAATGCAGAGTAATTCTCTGTGGGTTTGCCACTATACAATCGGACTTCTTTTGCAATTAGAGGAGTCACCCCCGGCTGGCTTTTCAGACCCGGAGTTTGCTGCCTGGTTAAAAACCTTTGGAGCCTTTCCCAGCATGCACTAGGTTTAAAAGATAGGTTCACAGTTTTTTTTAAGTCCATCGTAAAACTATAGTCAGGTGCCCAACTGAACACTGAAACTATTCTTTCTCGCATTCTTCCTCTCCACTCTTCTGTCACAGATATCCATCCACACAGAGGAACCCCATCCTACCAGAAATAAATGTGAGGACTCTCCACCAAATGGAGGCAGCAGGGATGAGAGGGCCGATGAGGGCAGGAAGGATCCTCCGGAGCTGGAGAAGGCGGCGGCGCTGCGGTAATCACCGAATGTCTCTGGGTAGTAGCTGTCAATGAAGGAGGAGTAGCTGCTCATGGTGGAGGGGTCGCAGCCCAGAGGTTTACCGCCCAGCGTGGGCGAATAGACATCAGGGGAGAACTGCTTGGTGGACGGGCAGAAGTCTGAGTCTGAGATGAAGGGACGCCTCATGCCATAGTAGCTAGGCAGCATGTGAGACCCTGCAGGGAACAACACCAAGCCATTAATGAAATGCTCTTTATCTTCATCCCAGCAGCAGTTAAAGGAGTTTACACACCTCAAATTCTTGAAATTTGCAGACAACTGAGTCAAAACACAAATTGGATCTATAGGTATCAATTATAATGATGATGAGAGTACCGACTGAGCATGTGTTGACAGCTATGTCTTGCAGGCAAGTGAGTGAGCGGTGAAGATCTTTGACGCTTAAGAGTATAGAAACCTCTTGTAGTCATCACAGTCTGTCTGGATCACTATAAGTGGATGATTATTATAACCAAATTTATTCTCCTCTTCCTTATTTCTCATGCAGATTACCATCTGATTGACATTTGTATATTTATTACATGGATATAAAATAATGAAATGGACAGCTTCGCTATTTACTGGATTTTATTGACTGTTTCAAAATACAGTAGGGGAGACCGGGGGCAATTGTAACATCTCAAATATCTCCAATCAGAAATGAGACAGGACTATGAAACTCATTATGCACATGGTCCTGGATGATTCCTGTCTGCCTGCTGATGTCTCATTCTTATCAAGTTTATCTGCCAAGACTCATTTTCGAGGTATAAAAGTATTTTCTTTTCTTTGACAGTGTTTTGCCTCTCAATCTGGGGACCAGGGTTCAACTCCCGTCAAGAGCTGATGTCTCATTCTTTCAAGATCTTCAATGTCTATGAATCAGAAGTTGTCTTAATTTTACATAGTGCCATAATATTATACCCCTAGAAACGCTTTTCAAATTACTGTACAAATAAAACTACTGTACTGTGTATAATTATTATGCTAAAATAAAGTACTGTATTGTACAGTACAGTACTGTAAAAAAATACTGTTTACTGTAGTTCAAACTATACACTATAGCCTAAGACAGTATTATGCTGTTCACAAATACAGTAATGTCAGTATAGCGAATAGACTGCTAATCCACAGCTTAGCGGTGTTTTCTGTGCATTTCTATATCTTTAACAGGCCTGAAAAGACAATGCAGGCTATCATTGCCTAATATTAGAGCTGTCAATTATTTAAAATATTTAATCACGATTAACCGCACATTTTTTATCTGTTCAAAATGTACCTTAAAGGGAGATTTGTCAAGTATTTAATGCTCTTATCAACATGGGAGTGGACAAATATGCTTTCTTTATGCAAATGTATGTATATATTTATTATTGGAAATCAATTAACACAAAACAACAAAAAAAAATATTGTCCAGAAACCCTCACAGGTACTGCATTTAACATAAAAAAATATGCTAAAATCATAACATGGCAAACTGCAGCCCAACAGGCAACAACAGCTGTCAGTGTGTCAGTGTGCTGACTTGACTATGACTTGCCCCAAACAGCATGTGATTATCATAAAGTGGGCATGTCTGTAAAGGGGAGACTTCTGGGTACCCATAGAACCCATTTACATTCACATGTCTTGAGGTCAGAGGTCAAGAGACCCCTTTGAAAATGTCCATGCCAGTTTTTCCTCGTCACAATTGTAAGTAGCGTTAATGCGCTATTATCGCCTTAACTTTGACAACCCTACCTAATATTAAAGTAAAACATTAAATATAGCAATTTTTTCCCACATGTTGACATGTATGAAAAGACCCAAAATGAACACTGTAAGCAGACTACTAATATAAGCAAATGATTTAAATAGCCTTTGTAAAGGAATGATTCTGTCCGTATAAGATCACTGTATTTAATTTGCATAGTCTCACCTGGCATCTGGACAAATGAAGGCGGAGTGGGCGATCCTCCCTGTGACAGAGAAACAAGACTTGAAATAAGGCATGCAAACTGGATGACACGTTCATTACACATGAAGGGGAAGGTTTCGTGGAGTGACAGGAATATCAGAGATTCTGTATTGACTACAATACAGAAGAAAACACAATAGAAAGCACACATTTCATACAAAATTACATCTTTTTTCCCAAGTTTTCTTTTGATGAAGTGAAGAGCTTGTGTTATTCTTACTATACTGCACTTCCTGTACATACAGCATGTATATTTGGCTACAGAATGTTAATACAACACAAATAACTACACCAGGGCTGGCTTAAAGGGACTGTTTGTAACTTTGTAAGTGTATAAATGTAGCGGGTCGTCACATCCCTTTAAAGGGACTGTTTGTAACTTTCAGAATTGCTTCTTAACAGCGACACCTGTGGCCGTGAAATCGACGAAAGTCAGCATCGGGCTCGCGCTTGCTCGCTCTAAATATACCTGAACGAGCATCGCTCAACACAGTGAGGCGACACACGTCAGCTAAAACCACAATATCACTCTATATTTCAGCTGCTTGGCAGTAATGTTAGCTGACCAGACCAAGGTCTCTCCATGAACATGATTTAGATCTGATCCTAGTGTTGGCTTTTCCTGCCTCACCCTCCTGCGCCCGCAGGGAGACACCGGCAACCGGAGCCTCTCCTCCGCTGCCTGCTTGCATTCACTGACACAGCGCGCACCAACAGAGGTTTTCCGTGTCTAACTCTTCTGCAGTGTGTAGTGAGCGCGCGTTCACGTCTAGAGGTGGAGCGAGTACGCGAGAACGCGCGCTCAGTCTGAGTGAAGGCGAGCAGGCAGAGGAGACGAGGCTCCCGGCATACGCGAGCGCGCATGTGTGACGACCCGCTACATTTATACGCTTACAAAGTTACAAACAGTCCCTTTAAGGCACAGGCCATATAGGGGTCGCCAGGGCGCCACCTTCTGGGGGGAGCTGGTCGCCCTCAAAAAATAATTAAATTAAAAAAAACAATGCTGGTGGCCACCCTTCATCATTTTCTGCATTGAGGTAACAAATGAACACATAAAGAAAGAAAGAAAGAAAGAAATACACTTTTCACCCCTTTAACTCTCTTTCTCACATCTTTCCATCTGCCCGGCCGCACTTATCAGACAAAACACTTTTAAGCCAACAATATCAGAGACCAGTTGTTTATTTATAATATAACAAATACAGTAATTTATGAAAATAAAAATCAGAATTTTTGTCTTAAAACCATTGTGATGTCTGATGTGTGTTGTGGTTTACGGGGCTAAAGGGTTAGGGGGGGTTAAAGGCAAGACAAAATATGAAAAAGAAACATATGGTCTGGTGATGACATGACAGAGCTGTATTATGAAAACATACAGTGACATACAATATAGTGATCTGAAGGGAAACTGATAACAATGTGTTGACAGTAAAAACTTCCTTGATGTACTCTGGCACTGAGCCATGTAAAGCCTCCAATGTAACTTTTTGTTCGTGACGCTCAGCACGACTTTCAACAACTTATTTGTCATGCTTTATCCTACAAATGTCCAGCAACATGTGACACATTTGTCAATTTCCGCTCTAGTCTTTTCAAAATAAAACTATTTAGTCAGGCTTAGAAATAGATTGACTTGGTTAGGCTTAGGCAACAAACTACTTTGTTAGGTTGAGCGAAAGATCATGGTTTGGGTTAAAATTCCTCCGTGAGTGCTGTAACTTAAGTACGGAAGTTACATTACAAATAAACACTGGTTTAATACGGGACACAAATGCCGATCTTCTGGGCCAAAGTCCTGTTTTTTTTTACCCACCCATCCACCCCGACCTCCTCCCTACGTGGCGTTCGCCGCTCTCTATACTTTCTGGTTCACAATTACATGGATTACATAGAAATTGATTTTTTGCTGACTATCACAAAAAAAATGTGTCATCCGTGTCTATGTACACAAATCAATACATTCAATTATGTTACTATTTCACAAACTGCTATGCTACTGGGCTGGTTATTAGATATAGTGCTGAAAAGAAGTTTTTAAAAAAATGAAGTTTAATTTAAAGTTACAACATGCAAATGGAACCTATGACTAACTAACTACTGGAAAAATGAAGAAATCCAGAAAATGTTGAGAATCTGGTTAAAATAAATAACTATCTATTAGTTTCTTATTTCCTTTTCCACTCTGCATGATTATATCTAGTATTGCATGTCAGTTTGTTTCAGCTCTTGGTCGAAGATATATATATATATATATATATATATATATATATATATACTGTATATACAGTATATACTCCACAGTTTTATGGCTGCACCACTCCATCAAATGGAAATATTTTAGATGTCTTGTTTGTCATTTTATACATATTTTCCCTAAATTCAATCTGACATTTATTTGTTTATCTTATCTGCACTTTTTTAAGTGGAGGATGAAATGAAGACAGGTTCAAACACGAGGAAATATTCATACAATCACAAGAGATGTGCAGGCAGAGCCAAAAAGCCAAAGGGCTTATTGTGCCATTCCCCCAGAAGAGTATCAAATGTCATCATCACAACAACATCATGTTTCAGGAGCAATCTGTGCAAACCAGAATCTGCAGTACTAAGAGATGACAATTAGGAATGTGTTATAGAGGCCGTGCGTAGTATTTAGTGGCATCTCTCCGCTCATTCCTCTCTTGCCAAGACTGTGGTAACGTAGTTTGCCTCGCTCAGAGGCCATCCATACCATAATAACAACGAAATTCAGACGCCAGCTGGTGGTACCACGTTTTTTCACTCCTCGGCTCACATTACCACAGTTTCACAAGCATGTCGGAGAACTATGGTGGCTTTCAGGTAACGTAAAAAAGGCCAGTGTTTGGTTTGTCCGTTCTGGGCTACTGTAGAAACATGGCGTAGCAACATGGCGGACTACGTGAAAAGGACCCGCTCTCTGTGTAGATATGAAGGGCTCATTCTAAGCTAACAAAAACCTGATTCTCAGTTTCAGGTGATTATAAACCTTTAACAAATTACTGGGAATTGAATTACAAATTCTAGGACGCCCAATAAAAAATTAAAATTGGGTTTGAAGTTCTTGAAAGTGCAGGCTGAAGCTGATGATGGTTCCTGCTTTCATATTTGACATCTTTGGAAACTCCATTAGATCAACGTTTGGCTGCACGGCATGAATTTATACATGCAGCATTGAAAAGTTACGGTCTGTTTGTCCTTGCTGCATTCTGTTATCGTTAGTGGCTTCATCTACTCATATTTGATGGGTAATTTGATATGTAATCATTGATAAAGGGCTGTCCATAACACAATTTTTTGGGTTTCAAAGCTTCGCTTCACGGAGCAGAGCAGCAGGCTGAGTTGTTCTTTTGTCTGTCTGTCTCCATCTCCCCCGTTTCAGTGCCGCTGCCGCACGACTGTGCACACACGCACCTTTACATACAACCAGCGATATCCATATGAGAATAACTAATAATAATTAATGTTGAGTATTAATAATAATGTGGGATTTTTCCTTATTTCATGGGCTATTTAGGGATCTATACATTATTATAACATACTTAGATATATATATAAAAAGAAGCATTCAAACACTGATTTGGAGGTCGATTACCATGGCAACGGTCGAAGCATCAAAACATTCGTGTCAGCCCTAGATTGATATATCATTTTGTGCATCTGTCTGTTTCTGTTCTAAAAGCAGATACAAATGGGTGCAGAGTGCAGAGCCGTGCAGTGCAAAGGCACACAGGCACACAGACACACAGACAGGGTTTGACAGGCTCTCTTGTTTGCATATTGCTAACATGAAAGAGTTGATATTAAGCCTGTGTTGGCTGGGAGGCAAGCAAATTTTGAGGGCTGAATTTGAATGTGATTTGCCAGTGCCAAGACTTCCTCATGTGGCCCAGGTATGGCTCACTGCATCTCTGAAGGCTGCGTATGGAAATCAGCTCTCCTAAGCTCAGAGGGTCAGGCTGTGAGTGTGTGTGTGTGTGTGTGTGTGTGAGGAAGAGGAGGAGGAGGGGGGTTGGAGGGTAATGATGATGATGGATTTATTAACATCATTTTACAGAGAAGCTCTTCCTTCCTATGCAAATCACTCTTCATATTCTTATATTTCCTGTTACATGCTTATATTTAAAAAAAACAAGTCACATATATTAAAATAAGTGAACACATTTTTTTGTGAGAATATTCCCATATTACGTATTAAGTTTCATTTTTCTTTCTTGGTCCACTGCAGTTCCTTTACCTACTTCATATTTATCATATTCTAGTATTTGAACTTTCAGGACTTTATGTTAAAATCACCCCTATTTTTTGTTCTTTGAATAAAATGTCACCGACTTGAGTTTTCTGCATCACACGCCTTCATTTGTCACAGTCTGATTATTTATGTAATAGCAGCGTGTTTGGGCACACCGCCCCCATAGAAATGTGCTCAGAAAGGAGAAGCGGATGAAGTGGAATGATGTAAGATCTTTATACTTTCACTGTGGCCTCTCCGTGTTCCAACACGAGGAGACTGGCTCTGTGGTCAGAGTTTGCTCTTCACTCTCAATGGCCTTTTATTCCCAGAGATAAAGGGAGGCATTAGCTAACAGAAGGACGTGGCTGGCTTTAGTTACTGTGTGTCTCTGTCTGTGCACCATCAGGTCTTCATGTGTTATTTATAAACATACAAGTAAACCTCACATTGAAAAGGTGCTGAATTTCAGGATACGGATACCTGCATATAAAGTATGACCTACATATACTAACTTGACTTTATATAGGAAATTTGAAATTACTTTATAATAAAAACTACTATAAGAACACAACATCAGGTTATTACATACAAATTAGTCATAGGCTACTGTTATTCATATGATAGAAAACATGACCATTACATTGCCTTATCTATCTATCTATATTGGTTATACATGCATTAGGGCTGTCAATCGATTAAAATATGTTATCGCGTTTAATCACAAATTAATCACACATTTTATTCTGTTCAAAATGTGCCTTAAAGGGAGATTTGTGAAGTATTTAATATTCTTATCGACATGGGAGTGAGCAAATATGCTGCTTAATGCAAATGTATGTATATATTTATCACTGGAAATCAATTAACAACACAAAACAATGACAAATATTGTCCAGAAACCCTCACAGGTACTGCATTTAGCATAAAAAATATGCTCAAATCATAACATGATTATGACTTACCCAAAACTATATGTGATTATCATAAAGTGGGCATGACTGTAAAGGGGAGACTTGCGGGTACTCATAGAACCCATTTTAAGGTCAGGTTTTCTAGTTTCATATGGTGTCTTCATTCTAGCTTTAAAACTGAGCCGGCTACAACCTCCGGAAGATTAATTCCGTTAATGCGTTAAAGAAATTAGTAACGAGGTTGACGTTAACTTCACTGACTAGCGACAAACTAGCGTTTGTTTGACCTATCCACCACCCCTCTTGTCCACCCTGAACGTACTCTCACGTTATTGATACTACGTCACTTGCTCCGACCGTTGAATAACGCCGCGGGTGGGTTTACATTGGAGTTAGTTAAAAGCCCGGTTCGTCACACACTGTTGCTAAAAGGTACCTCCGTGTGACGGTTTCCAATGCTGAGGGGCAAATGGTGGTATTTCACGAGTTGGGAGTGAGAACGGGTTGGAAAAACAGGGTTAAATAAAATGTGCCTACCGCAAAAAATTAACACCCGACTGAGAGTGTCTTTTAGCACAACTGAATGCTGGACCGTGGTAGCGACACTATGGCAGTGATGCCGTGGCAGCGATGCCGTAGCAACAGATCACTCAAAGCATCCATGTCCTTAATTATGCATAACTTAGCGTTAATACAATTTAAAAGGGTACATAAAAATAATAAAAAATTTACAGCATAAATGCAAAGTTAACTGTTATTTTTTATTTTTTTTATCTATAAGAGAAGGCTGATCAACTGTAAAATTGAACTAAGCTTTCAGCGTTTTGTATTCTGTAACAGTGTCATTACAGCAGTTAGAGAGCTTGTTATTAGTGTTTTTGTAGTGTAACAAGAGCAGAAGCTAGCTTTTGTTATTCTCTCATCTGTGCACTCACTGACCCCTGACAGAGACACTTGTCTCCTCTTCAACATATGTTGTTAGTCAGGTTTTGACAATGTGTTCTGCGTTTACACCATTCCTTTCTGGCTTCATTAAATGATGTCACTACTCATAACTTTGCAAACAATTCAGAAATGTACCGCAGCCCCACTCATCCACAACAATGCAAGTTGTAGTTTTGCTAAAATAAATATTTTTTACTCACAGAGTTGTTCTGGAGGCAGATTTAAAGGATAAAGCTTGCATTATTTCATTTTTTTTATTATTGTCAACAAGTCAAAGACCAAAACCAACAATGTGTTAAGCTGTCTATCAATACTTTCTGACTTCTACCCATTTGTAGCTCTCAGCCACACTGTCTCCTACCAAAGCTGTAAATGTATACAAAAAGGATCACAGAAACATAGTAAAAAGGCTCAATCATTTCCTAAAACAGCTGAACAGATACTGCAATTTTTAGGAAATGTTACTCAACTAGGAGAAAAAAGTGCATTTGTTAGGGACTATGTTCAGCTGTGGATTTGGGGTGTTAGTGAATAATCACTGTATAATAAGCTACAGTGTGTGTTCATGATAGTGAAGGAACATGTCACCTAATGCAACGCTGTGGCTCTTTGGAAAAAACAAATTCTCATTTAGCTTCTTACTACAAGTGATGGGGTCCTACATGAACAAAGTTTTCTGTGAAAGTTGAAACTGGTGATTGTACAGGAGCAGGTTCTCTACTTTTAGCTTTTGGACAACAATGGACCTCTACGGCACAGAGGAATAGAGTGCTACAGGGATGACGTATTGTGTAGGCCAACCAGGAAGTTAGCATCGCCCTGGTCCACTCGACAAAAAAAACAATGTGATTTTCCAGAAAGTAATCTCTGTGGCAAACAAACATATATAATATTTTCACGTTTTGTTCAGCAAGATAATTTCCACAAATGAACACCACTTTTATGATATTTGAGGTGTAAATGCAATCGGCAGAAGTTAAATGCTAACGTTAGGCTATAAACTAACTACACCACGATCACATGAGCGCGGTGACACACAACGAGGCTGTAAAGGAGGACGAGTTGGCGTGATGGCGTTTAATAGTCTCATTTAGCCACTTGTTAGCAACCGCCTTTTTAAAGACACATGAAGTCCTCAGAATTCACAAGTGGGGTATTTATTGATGTATTTTATGTCGAAAAACAAAACATTAAAATCTCTTCAGCTTGTGTTAACCACAGACCTTATTTCAGGCATCTAACTAAAAACCCTTTCAAAAAACCCATTGACTTCCAGATGAGGGAACTAAAATGCTAAAATGCTAACTCATTTCCCTATTTTAGGACTCATTCCTGTAGCACTTTATAAGACATATCAGGCTTTGGATACACACACAACACTTTGTCAGATCAATTCATCATTGGTTTTGGTCTTTTCATGGGATTTGATGACAATTAAAAAAAATATAGAATATTGCCAGTATTATCCTTTAATGTTACAGAATGTTTAGAACAAATGCTAAAAGGCTAAACTGGGTCTGAACTCAAAATACTCTAATGCTAACTCTAAAATCATAATAAGGCCTGCTGACTTGCTGTAGCTCAAAGCTGCGAGTTAGCCACCTGCACTGTGTTTGTCTGTTTTTGCCAACTGACCCTAAACCACACGTGTATCTCTCAGAGCACTGACTGACGGACTGCTGTCCTACTGTACATGTCCTCCCACTCAGAACTTCTAGGCCTATAGCGGTTGTGCGCCATTTGCTGTCTATGCAGTTACTGAAACTAAAACTACAAAACTAAAAATAAAAGTCCGAGCTGGGAATTTTATGCAAAGTGTTTCACTGGAGAAGGGTGATTTCTGGAAGCTTTTGTTGAATTTGATGGTATCTATACTCCTCTGTCCCTCCTACGATCCCATCGTTACGCAAGTCGTTAGCAGCCAGCATATCTATGGAGTGGACATGCCGACGCTGAGCAGAAGACAAACAGTGATCCTGTAAAGCCTTTTGACAGGGCGGTTTGTGGAAAAATGAAAAGCCAGTCTTGCTTGTGCATGCAGACGACGATTTCTCTGACTGTGTGTGAGAGTGCGTGTTGCCGTGTGTTTCTGAGACAACAATAGGAGGCTTGTCTGCGGCCTGTACACGGCGGAGGACAATGTCGGCTGGCAGGTGTGCGTGGATCAAACTTTGCATAGGCAGCCTCCTTCACTGCCCTTTTTCTACCTCTCTATGTTACCTGTCCACCTCAACCTTCCCACACCCGCCTCCACCTCGGGCGAGTTTTTTTTTTTGGGGAGGGGGGATGGTGGGGAGATCATGGCCATCACCATTGCAAGCATTGTGTCAGAGTTCTTTTGTGAGGCCGGGATGGGACTCTGCGCTTTGTGTCTCTCTCTACACACATCATGCTCAGCTATTTACAGATTGGCTTTGCGAGCGCTCGAGGGGAGCAGAGACAGAGGAGGGAGGGAGGTACAGGTGGTCAATGGATCAACCATGGATCGTTAGTCCACAAAACAAAATGTAAACAAGGAGAGGAGATTTTTTTTTTTTTTGAAAAGGCGACCTCTTAATTGTGTCACCAACAGAATGTCAACTGTGGCTGCACTGTTTGGTTTGGGAGAATAAATGAAGTGGGGAGAGACAGGACTAGGACAAAAGCAGAGCGGTTTGGTAGAGGAGGTTGTGCTTACGCTGTATCTGGGCCCGTTTGTCTGTCGGGATCGCTTCTCCGCCAGCAGGTCTTTGACTGTGTGCTTCACTCGAACGCCTTGGTACACTCTCTTGGAATATTCTAGACGGAGCAAGAAAAAACAGCGTGAGAATCCACATTTGATACAAATCCAAGAGACAGTTTGACTTGTAACACGACTTCATACAAATTTTCATCCATCCCCACAAATGTGTGATCATTTGAATGTTTCACAGTTTTATTCATATAGGCGAATGACTCGTTGGGACTGGTGTGTAAATGTCATGGAAATTGCCTTCGGTTTGGTCAATGCAAATGGACGGCCAAAAAGAGGCAATTTACTAGAAACACTTGCTGGAACCTCACAGTGAAGGGAGACCGGAAGGGGTTAAAACAAAGTAAAATATTACAATTAAATAAGGATTATAGAAATTCTGCGTGCATGTATTGTACTGTACAAACAGCTGTTACATTGGTCTTTACAAATCTCTAACGTGTGCTGGTGTGATTTGGGGACGTTCCTGGGAAGCAGAAGCATAAACTCAATGAAATGCAAACTTTATTATGCAAACGGAAATTGCATGCAAAAAACTTTATGTAAAAGATGCCAGCTTTTTGAATGGATATTTTAGATAAGACCCAACTTTGCTCCACCAATGAGATTCTTGAAAATGAGCACTTTGCACACACTAAACATCATCATATCAGGTGTTATTCCACAGTTAAATATACTGAATATGAATCCTATCAATTAGCATATGATAACCTGCAAGTGCTTGATATTAAGAGCATCTTTCGAGTATCATACACAGATTTGTGTGTGAATTGTGTGGAGAACATATTTACTGACATCTTATTTTGTTGTTGTTGATACGTTCCTGATATCATTGCTATGAAAATTGACTTATTTCTTAAGGGAAATCAATACGGGGAAAGGAAACTAAGCACACATCATCAAATAAGACACAGAATACAAATGAAATTGTCACATACATGAAAAAAAAAATCCTAGTAAATTTCTTCCCGTGCACTCTCCAAAATAAAAGCACTATCTCATGAAAATAAATTATTATGTTCAACAGTAAAATATCTATTTTTGCCGCAAATGTTACATGCAGAACATTTATAACAATAATAATGACAGCAGGAGCAGCTGTATATGAATGAGTCTTACCTGTGTCCATGATGCTGTTGTACATGAGCAGTCTGACACACACACACACATACAAACATGCACGCACACACACACAGAGGCCTCTCTGTTCTCCCTCTGCAGTATTTGCCTACAGTAGCTGGATCCCGGTGTGCAGCACCATACTGAGTGGTGCGTGCCACGATGGGGAGCTTTAACTATGTTGTCAGGAGGGCAGGGACACATGGAACATGCCACCTCACACTGCAGTCATGAGGAGGCAGCTTTTCAAAATGACCTTTATCTATTTGTTTAAATGCAAATGTTTGGTAGGGACGTTTTTTTAGACTATTTGCATCTGCAGTCAAGATTAGGGGTTGGAAGCATCAGGGGCATGGAAGAGACACCGACTAGGAAGCAGCATGTCACTCCTCCCTGAGCCCCCACTCATCATCCAAATTCAAAAAGGATATATTGTTTCCACATTGTGATTTGTAGCTGTCAGGAGTGCTCTCGCTGCTGCCGTTTGTGGGATGGGCGTTCTGTTATTGTTTCAGTTTGAGAGTTAGCATCTTTGGAATAAACCTTTACTGAGCAATAAAGAAGCTCAGAATGTACCAAAGCAACTTCTTGTGTTGGCACAGGTCCAGTGTTGGTATCTCAGATCAAACAGTTGATAATAGACTTTGATACCTCCTGCCAAAAATGAGCCATTTAAAAAAAATAAAAAAAGAGAGACATTTTTGCATGAACGGACATTATTTTGCAATTTTCTACCCAAATTGATGTGCTGACATTTGTATAAAAGCCTCTGAGCAATCTAAAACCAAATGAGTCATCTCAATCTTGTGTTTAAAGGATAGCTGGAGGCATGCTGTGCTAAACAATTGGTGTCTGGCTTTATAACGATGCTCTGTTTAATTGTTTCCTGGCTGAACCTCAGGGTGTTTTGCCTTCCGATTGGGACTCCGTTAGTTCATTAAAATGTAAATAGTGTCGATGGAAATTTTACATGAGTTTCCCATAGTGCTGCGTTTTGACACACATGATTTTACAATGACAGCAGTGAGATAAACTAAAATTAAAAGTGGCACAACTTATGCTTACTTGGATTTGTATGCAGTTTGGTGTGAAACTTTCAAACAGAGATCCAAACACTAACTGCAAATGTTACCATGTTGATGCATGCTTAACGTATTCCCAGTCATAAGCCTGCAAAACCCATATGCTGGACTGTGTGATCTGAATCACAATGACGGTTACCTGATTAACCACCTAGTGCAGATATACTGTCACTCCGTTGTTAGCTGCAGTATGACACACTTATACACAGTATGTTGGCATGTGGTGAAATGTGCAGCAACACACAGACAGTAAGTGAGGAGAGGCAACACAGTCTCATGGTAGTTTGTGAAATAGGCACAAAAATTGAATCTATTTGATTCGTGTGCATAGACTCAAATTTCCCTTTCTTTCGTGACGCTCAGCACGACTTTCAACAACGTATTTTTCGTGCTTTTTCCTACGAATGTCCAGCAACACGTGACGCACGTGTCAATTTCCGCTCCAGTCTTTTCAAAATAAAACTACTTAGGTTTAGAAATAGATCGACTTGGTTAGATTTAGGCAACAAAACTATTTAGTTAGGCTTAGGAAACGATCGACTTGGTTAGGCTTAGGCAAAAAAAGTACTTAGTTAGGCTTAGGAAAAGATCCACCAGGTTACGCTTAGGCAACAAAGGACTTAGTTAGGTTTAGGAAAAGATCGACCTGGTGGGGCTTAGGCAACAAAACTACTTAGTTAGGCTTAGGAAAAGATATACTTGGTTAGGATTAGGCAACAAACTACTTAGTTAGGCTTTGGAAATGATTGACTAGGTAGACAGGCAACAAAACTACTTAGTTAGGTTTAGGAAAAGATCCACCAGGTTACGCTTAGGCAACAAACTACTTAGTTAGGTTTAGGAAAAGATCCACCAGGTTATAGTTAGGCAACAAACGACTCAGTTAGGTTTAGGAAAAGATCGACTTGGTGAGGCATCGGCAACAAAACTACTTAGTTAGGCTTAGGAAAAGACTGACTTTGTCAAGCTTAGTCAACAAACTTACTTAGTTAGGTTATGGAATAGCTTGACTTGGTTAGGCTTAGGCAACAAAACTACTTAGTTAGGTTTGGGAAAATATTGACTTTGTCAGGCTTAGGCCACAAACTACTTAGTTAGGTTTAGGAAAATATTGACTTTGTCAGGCTTAGGCAACAAACTACTTAGTTAGGTTTAGGAAAAGATCGCAGTTTTGGTTAATATAATGGCAGAAGTGCTGTAACTTAAGTACGGAGGTTACGTGACAAATAAATCAACCATGACTAGTGGTTTCACACGGAACATAAACACCGGTCTCCTGGGTGAAAGTCCTTTGTTTCCTGCGTTTTTTGACCCACCCATCCACCCCGACCTCCTCAATATGTGGCGTTCGCCGCTAATTATACTTTCCGGTTTACAATTATGTGGATTACGAATTGATTTTGTGCTGACCATCACAAAAAAAAACGTGTAGTGTGTATATACATGAATCAATACATTCAATTTTGTGATTATTTCATGAACTACTGTGCAGCTGGGCTGGAAGATGAGCATTACAGAGCATTGAAGCTAAAATAATTTAATGTTTGACAACAAATGCATTGCTGTTATGCCAGTTTTGTGGTAGCTGACACGTTCGCTGGTGAATAATAATGAGCCATCATTAATATAGCCATCTTATATAAGTGTTTTGTATCTGATTAAAGAGGCGAAGCACTTAAAAAGTCTTTTGTTCTAATGATAAAAAAGTGAGAATTTAATACACTGAAAAAAGAAAATGTTGGGCATATGAATCAGGTTTCAGAACTTCAGCAACTGTGAGAGACACAAAGCAGTTTAAATGTTTACATCTATGACCATGAATATAGTGCCTCCATATGGTCAGTTGAGGTTTTACTGTACAGGAAGGACATTGAGTGAGAAGGGTTTTTTTTTGTCTTCCACCTTACTGCCTTGGAATAAACCAGGACAATCAAACAATATGGTTTCAATACAAAGGAAAAAGCTTGCAAAGTATAAAACTTTAAAGCCTTAGGTCTATCATAGCTCCGTATTTACAGTATATTTAGTTGATATCAGTCCCTTTGGGTTACATAGATACTTCACTTGTCTTCACTTGCAAAATGATGCACATCTAGAGGAGCATTCTCCAATTTTCCACCCTCATTTCCATGGATTGGTGTTAAATATTTCCCTTCTCTGTGTGCTGTTGCTGCTGCCTAATGTAACTCAGTGTGTTGAAGAAATTGCAGGTAGTTTTATGGAATTCAGTTTAGTTTCTCTCTGCCTCCGGAGAGCCTAAAGGTCAGCTCAGTGTGCTATGCAGTGTTAACCAGCATTTCATCACACTAAGTAAACGTTAGCACTAGTAAGCCTTCATTTCACTTCACTTTTATCATTAAAAGTGATGAATGGAAATAATCTAAATGTATAATTTATTCTTTTTATTTAATTTGTGTTTTATATAATTTATTTTAATTATTTAATTTATTTCATGTATTTCATTTGATATATATTGTTGGGTGGAATTCAGGCAGGAATTGATGAAGTTCATTTAATTTGAGAGATGCTGTTAAATCACGATCCTTATGCAAGATGCACAATGTTGTTTTTTTTAGGTGTGATTTCTGTAATTTATGCATGAATATATTTGCAAAACAAACAGTTTTGCCTCTAAACTTCATGATGGGATGTTTATAGTTTTATAGACTAAACAATTAATCTAAAATTAATTTATAAATGAATCACTAAAAAAAATTAGCGTTGCAGCCCTAGACATATAAAAGCACACAAAACTGAACCTGAACTTTATTATTTTGTCTTGACTGGAGATGAAAACAAGCTGTCTAAACCCCTCCCCATACACAATATATACAAATTATCATAGGAAAAGCAAACCCATGATGAGGTTGTAATTTTTTATAGACCTACTCAGCTGTCAAACATAAAATTGCTTTACTATTTGAATGTAGACATACTGTAACATAATGTGCAGCTGTATTATTTTGTGAGAAATAAACACAACTAGTATACAGATTAGATTGGCAATAAAACATCACATCAGTATTGGCATACTTCTGCTTATTTTTTAGCATTTTATGCGGTAAATGAATCAGTTACATTTTACAATGGGGAAAATGGAGGGGATTTTTATGGGGATAGACCCAGCAGGGGTGTTCTGGCTCTTGAGTCAGGCCTGGTGTTTACAGTGAATTTAGAGCGCTGACTTCCTTGTCAATAGCAGCAGTGTACTTTTGTTATGTGTGCCGACTGCTGTGTGGAGTTTTTATCAGTTAATGACTCAGAGATAAGAGGGATGCACAGCTCTCCTCTGCAACGGACATCTGGGTGAGAAGAGGCAGGAAAAGATCCAACTGTGCTGTAGCCTAGTGTACAGTCTCTCATTCTGACAGTGAAATTAGGACTGTCCAGTTCTTATACTATGCCTCTACATTGACTAAACCTCCACTTAATATAATACAACAGTGACTCTTCCATCAGAGCTTTTTCCATTCGATCTTGTAAACAAGGTTATCTAACATTTTCCTGGGAAATTCCTCTGAACATTAAATGATTTGTCTCCCGTTTACAGTTTGATGCACTGGCACAATGCCGCCTGTGCTGTAGGCTGTTTAAAGAAAATACGACAAGAGATGAAATGCCAAAAAATAATGAGCTGCAAAGAGGATCAGCAGCCTAGCCGGTTTTACTTTGTAAAATAAAAGACATAAGTGAATACCCATTGTGAATTTACAACGGCTGTCAATCAAATGAAATAGTTAATTGCGATTAATATCAAATTAATAATTTTGTATTTGTACAAAATGTACCTTAAAGGGAGATTTTGTTAAGTATTTAATACTCAAATATGTCTATATTTCAGCAAATGTATTTATTATTGGAAATAAATTAACAACACAAAACAGTAACAAGTATTGTCCAGAAATTAACCATTTAATATAAAAAATATGCTCAAATCATAACATGGCAAACTGCAGCCCAACAGCTGTCAGTGTGTCAGTGTGCTGACTTGACTATGATTTGCCCCAAACTGCATGTGCTTATCATAAAGTGGGCATGTCTGTAAAGGGGAGACTCGTGGGTACCCATAGAACCCATTTTCATTCACATATCTTGAGGTCAGAGGTCAAGGGACACCTTTGAAAATGGTCATGTCAGTTTTTTCTTACCAAAATTTAGCTCAAGTTTAGAGCGTTATTCAGCCTCCTTAGCAACAACTTATATAACATGGTTGATACCAATGGAATTCTTAGGTTTTCTAGTGTCAAATTATACCAGTATCTTCACTACAGAATATATATAGATATGTCCATATTATCACTGTTATAAAAGCCACACCAAATCATTGGGGGGCTAAAAGTTTTTTTTATAGGCACTATAAATAGAGCTGGGTCGAATATTATTGCATTTTTAGAAATATAAATATGTACAAATGTTGTGTGTTTCCAAGCTGACCTCCAGTGGAGTCCTTCGGTCATAACAGCTGCAACACTCTGCAGTTTATCCACTAGAGGGCAGTAAGAGACAACTCAACACAGAAAAGAGTCTGACAGCTACACAGCAGTGACAGCCAGGCCAACGGATGGACTGAAAATACAAGTAAACACAGAACAGGAAGATCAAAAATCAATAACAGAATGCTGCGACACATGGAATGGTAGACATTAAAGTAAACACACATTGGATCAGACAGTCAATAGAAAGAGTCCGTCTGACATGCAGACAGAGAGGAGGAGCGGGAATACAGTTTCTCTCATCTCTCTGTCATCTGGGCTTGTTCGAACAGCTTTTGCTTATCGTGCTACACTGCTGAGTCATGATTTATCACAGGCTGGGTCTGATCACACATCTCCTCTGCTGCTGTTAGTCTCCACTGTCAACAAAGAACAGACTGTGCTCAGGTCAGACTGATATATCAGGCCAAGCTTTTTTTATTGGAAACTGGATATCAGCCAGTCGCTGTCTACTCATACAACTGCTGCTTCTACTGCTACTGTCACTATTCCTGCTGCCTACTAATGATATTACCAATAATGATCATAATAATGTCTAATGATGGTCCAAACATGAGCATTTTTTAGTGGGTTTAAGGGTGCATTCACACCAGTCTCGTTTAGTCCGGTTGAACCGAACCCTGGAGCTTTTACCCCCTTGGTGCGATCCGTCTGTATATAAGAAGTGGACGAAGTCACCGTGACGTCACCCATTGGTTTGTGGACTGCCATTTTGAAGCTTTTGAAGCCTCGAGTTTGGTATTTTGGCCATCGCCATCTTGGTTTTTGGCAGTCATTTGCAACCAGAAGTGACACGAAAGGGTGGAGCTAAGTACAACTGAATGCTGAATAAGATGTTTTTTATGCGACCAAAAAGGTTATATTTTATTTTCATGAACCAAAAACGCATAAGTTCCAAGACCAAAACACGGACGACTCCCGGCCTGGACAACGCAGTGGTAGCGCCCTGTCAATCACAAGGTAGCCACGCCCTAAAGCATCCCCTGCTTTATGGTCTATTAGACTCTAAACGGGACCATAATTTACTTGCTGTATTGAATAACACACTACAATGTTTACTGAGGTGATAAATCAAGTGAGAAGTAGGCTCATTTTCTCATAGACTTCTATACAATCTGACTTCTTTTTGCAACCAGAGGAGTCGCCCCCTGCTGGCTATTAGAAAGAATGCAAGTTTAAGGCACTTCAACATTGAACACACTTCTCAGTTGCCCCCTGGAACATTAATTTGGAGTCGTGTTTATGTCCATCTGATGAATTTTAAGTTCTATATTCGCTCTCTTTTATCTTTCTTTTTGGTCTCCATCAATTCCTGAGGGAAACATCTTGCTTTTCAGCTACTAACTGCTTCACTATGTTCACCAGCTAGTAGCCAACTTTGGCTGGTTTGGTGACATAAAATGCCATTACGAGGCCAGTGAAAGTTGCAAGCAAGAAAACCAAAACAAGGACCTGAAAGGAGCTAAAATGCTCCTTTTCTGAGGGCAACTGCAGAGTAAATCTCTGTGGGTTTGCCACTATGAGAGACACCTTTCACATACTGTAGGCTACATGTGATCAATTGTTAATAGAATCATATTGATTATTGTTTTAATGCAGACTCGTACTTGTATTTTGAGTATTTTTGTACATTGTGGAATTGCTACTTTTACTTAAATTAACGATCTGAAAACTTCTTCCTCCACTGGAATATATATATAGATAGGATTGAGCTGCTTTTTCTATCCAAAAAAATATCCATATCACCTTCATAAATCCATATCATTCCAGTCCTAGACTGTCTACATTCTTTAGTCCCTTGTTAGAAAGAGATGCTCCAAGAGTGTCCTCCCTTTTCCACTGCTATATGTTACATAAGAGTTGATGTTGAGGAACAGCAGTCCTGTCTTCTGTCTCCACAGTCTGTCTCTGAAAAAAATATTATTTTCCTATTATGCAATCTACCACTTTGTAAAATGTGTAAGTTCAAACTAATTCATAAATATGTCTTTGACTAAGGCAACAACCAAGACAAAACCCGACCAGATGGGGTCTGTCAGTTTAATGTGTGTCTGTTTAGAGTCTGTGACCTGAAAAGTCAAGCCAGGTTAGAAATATCTGTCATGTACAGCTGGACAGTCACATTTTATAACAAAACCAGTAGAACCGTGTAAACTTTAATACTAATTTGAAATTTTCAGCCTCTTAAAAAAAATCCCAAATTGTTATTTTCTCTGTCTCCATCAGGGATAACATGTTTCTTATCACAGGACATAGTCTTGGACCACTGAGTGGAATTTTCCAGAGGACGAGGTACTCTGTCTCGGATGGAGAAGGAAGCTGTATTGGAGAGGATTCTTCGTGGCTTCCTGTGCGCAGCATGCACATTTAGGTATTATTCTCATAAAGCCAAATTCCAGCTTGTAAAGTTTTGGTATGTCTCTGAGCCCCGTGCCACTTACTCTTTCTTGGAAATTATAGTGCTTCGTCACACTCGAGTGAAATACTTTAAATTCTTCAGAGAGTCTGGAAGATGTGTTTTGCTGAGTGGGGTAATATAAATGTTTATTCAAGCCCTGCCTGCGCAGATCTTCACATCGCTTTGACGCAAGGAGGACGACTCACATGAATCTGTCTCTCTGCAGAAATACCTGATCTTAGTGCATGCTAGAGAAGCCGGGATAAAGCAGACTTCAAATGCATTTTTATGTAGTCTTTCAAATAAAAGTAAATAATAGTTTGGCTTCCACTGAAGCAATGGTTTTCAGTTTACCAAAACAAACGGGTATTGTTCAAATAAAAGTCTTAGTATCAACGCGTAACAAACACGGTGAAGGTATCTGGAACAAATACGGTAGTTATATCACACAAAAAATATAGCAGTGGCCCCTATCAAACCTATCAAACTTCACCTTACAAAGGACACACAATGTGTCCATACTGCTAGATACTTTAGACAAATAAAAATACAAAGCATGAACTCAGAAAACATCATCAGTTTCCTGGCTCGCTCATGCACACTGAGCTCCAGTATCTGCACGTTATGTCCGATCCACCCGCATCGGCAATCCTAGACTCAACAATTACACAAAATGTGGATTTTATGTAAAAAACACTACAGTGGTTTTGTTCCCTGTATATATTTTTATGTATGGCTTTTACCACCTATTTCCATGCTCAATCATTTGGGGAGACCATGAAGATATATATCATATTCCATCTCTGCATTATTTATTGGAACTCATCGCTGGCAAAAGGGTCATTTTCACCAAATTTGGATAAGAGAAAGAATAGATGGATAGATAGATAGATAGATAGATAGATAGATGTTACAGCAACAATTTACATACATCAAAAAACTCATCACCCCCACAAACGACATGTAGTAAGTACAACAAAACACAGTATTTACAAATCACTATATACATACCAACTAGAACTTTAAACTAGATAAAGGAAATAGAAAATACAGTAAAAATGGAATTAAAGTGATGTCTCTGTTGTGCAAATTGAAAGTAAATGATCTGTTGTGCAAATGCAGACATATACTGAGCCCCTGATCTCCACAGACACGACTCAGTGAGCCGTGATTAGCTGAAGGCACGCTGCTTCTCAATCAATAACACATTTCGTCATATTATAGTAAAATGGAAATGTACACGTGAAACAAAACCCATGAATTCAAGCAAGCAAAGACAGCCAACATACTCTTACATAAAAGTAGTGATATATTACAGTACCCAGCTCTTGGACAAGCACATGGAAACATATTAAGTTGAAGGGAATCTAATCCTTTTCTTCAGCACTTTATAAACAATTTCTCTTTTTTGAATGTGCAGGAGTGAGAGTGAGCAGGACACATTAGTTAAGCAGAGACTTCTGTGGATGAAGCAAGAGATGGAACTATGAGGTAAACCAGACTGCTGGAGGGAACACTCCTTATCAACCTGGCATCAACCCACTGTAATACTGACAATACTGATAATGATGCACATGTATTACATTTGGTGAGATTACACGATGAAGACATAAAGCTCCAAAGCAATTTAATCACAACAGGAAAGCAGCTACTGTACCTGAGGCAGTGAACAGAGGTCCAATGTGGCCAAATCTTCTGTGCAGGTGCATCGGTCAAACAAAAAAACATTAATACGTCAAGAGGAAGAGAGTCTAGAGCACAGAGACAGACTGCATGTCATTCAATCTAATATGTTCCACCTTTGCAGCATTGGTAGTGATTTAGTTACTTTACAGTTCAAATCCTCTGGTGTTTTCACAGACATGGGTAAAGCCTGGCCCTGTTTGCTTCCCATAATAAAGCTCAGGGAAGCAGCTGTGTGCTCCTCTTTATTGGAAGTGGATTTCGTGCATTTGCCAAACCAACCACTCCAGTCTTCATCCATCACTCTTGTAAAACCAAAACTTTGCAAATTAACATACTATTCTTACTAAGTGTGACGTAAAACTGAGTGTGTAGTGCGTTCAAACTGTATAATATGTGTTTTTTTTTGTGTACGCGACAAATGTCCATGTATACTACATTATCAAGAAAGTATGAGACATATACGCTTACTGGATAAACTCAACTGCCCCATAATGCACTGCGTCTCTTCCTACTGTTCAATGGCAGACTGCAAGGCAGACAGTTAAAATAATCAACCGGTTGGATAAGATAATTATGAACGATGCATTGCAGAGTGGCGTTAAAGCTTCAGGAGGCAACAATTTTGTGTACGGGGTTTTAATTGTGGATTATTACTATTATTTACAAATGAGCACACGCTTCTTAAAGGGACTTTTTGTAACGTAGTATAAATCTACCGGGTCGATTTCCTATGCGCGCTCGCATATGCGCTCTCGCGTGTGGCTACGCTGTTCAGACCGCTCCTCTGCCTGCCTTCACTCACACAACGCGCTCATACTCGATCCACCTCACTTTCATGCGCGCACACTCCACACTGCAGAAGAGTTAGTTTAGCTCTGAGAATATCTAGTGAATGTACAGTGGACGTTTGTGCAGAAATAAAGGCTGCAGCTCCTCCAGACCAACAGAGGTTTCCCGTGTCTTGTGAAGTGACGGGGCTCCGCAGCGAGAAACGTTATCGTCTCCGACCAGGTGCCGGTGTCTCCCTCCCACTGTCGTCAGAGACAATAACGTTTCTCTTACTGCTTCAACCCTGGAGGCTGAATCAGCGGGGCTGAAGCAGGAAAAGCCAACACTAGGATCGGCAGTGATTCATGGAGAGACCTTCGTCTGGTCAGCTAACATTACTGCCAAGCAGCTGAAATATAGAGAGATATACGTGTGTCGCCTCACTGTGTTGAGCGATGCTCGTTCATGTCTATTTAGAGCGAGCAAGCTCGACCCCGACGCTGACTTTCGTTGACTTAACGGCCACAGGTGTCGCTGTTAACAAACAATTCTGAAAGTTACAAACAGTCCCTTTAACCTTTTTCTGTCTAAAATAAATATAAATGACATTCATAGTGAAGTGAAATGGCGATTATGGAAGGCAAACTATGTAGAAAGAAAGGGCTGGTAGCAGCAGCAGAAACGCTGTCGGTGTGGACGCCACACGCGTGAGACACGCAGCAGTTCAGCGAGGCAGCCGTCACACGCTGCTGACGTTCCCTGTGTGGCCCGGGCGTTAGTTCCTTTAATGTGTGCATGTGAGCGTGCCCCATTGGCTAGCCCACTGTTAGTGCTGTTAGCACCGTTACCTGCAAGCCACCGGCTCATTCATGTTGAGAAACTACTCCTGATTTTATTTACACACTATCAAAAAAAAAATAAATGACTTCTTGTATGTCATTTTATTGTCCCTCAATACATTTCTCCCTTGTGTGTTACAACACTTCTCATCTCATGAAAATTCCTGTGGCCAGGCAAAATCATCAGATTCTCATACAGCCAATTTGGCCTAATTAGGGGCTTAAGAGCAGAAGCAAATGTTTACATTCACCTCGTGACTCCTCCAGTCAGTGCCGGGCCCAGCTCACAGACAGAAGCTGCCCTCAGTTCACAGACAGGCCAATTTGCTGCCGGCCCCCAGAGGTCGGCATGCGGTGTGGCTAGACGTCAGCAGACGCTGCAGGTTCAGCAGAAACACACAAGCAGAATTAATATCAGAACTGCAGGAATGTGTTTAAGGGCGAGAGGTTGTATGGATTGTGTTGGGTGTGGGTGTGCTTGTGTGCATAAGAAAGAGGACGAGGGCAGGAGGCAGGGAGGCACAGAGAGGGAGAAAGTGCAGTAAGTTGTGCGCTCACACACCATAAATATTGCCTTTTCACTTGCTGTGCCTCTTTCACCCAGTTTCTGTGCTTTGACAGCTCCAGTCTCCTTGAATGGAATTACACACCCGTAGAGAAGGCCTTTGATGTTCTGATTCACACACACACACACCCACACGGTGCTGAGGTCAGACAGTAGCATGAATAGTGGGTGCATTAATCCGTCAGGCCACCCAGTGTCCAGTGTTTTACCCTGAAAACAAAGCCAGCCCTGATCTGTTAACCAGGGCTAACACACTGAAGAAGCCTTACAGTACTACTAATGAGCTGATCACAAGGCTTTCGTCAGCCTCGAGTACTCAGTAGCAAAATAGCTCGTTGTGTTTTTGACTATTTAAAGCCCTGCAAAAAACTTTACAGCATCTTTCAAATTACTCTGATGGCTTCAGGCTTTGTTTGTAGACAAAAACAGCCCTGGTGAAATCAACCAAATTGGTGCAGTCTAGGGTCCAAATTCAGACATTTTCAAACAATGGAACAATTGACTATGATGTGAAAATGTTGCTCATTGTGATAATTCCACAGATAATTACCACCCAGTCTGAGTTTTCCTCAGTTCTACGGAGCGTTTTAGCATCTTTCAGCTCATTGTTGTAGTTTTTACAGCCCTTAACTTAAAGGGGAACACCACCTAAATTAAAGCGGCAAAAATTCCATGATAACCTTTCAGCATATTGTAATTCAAGTGTTCTGAGAGAAAACTAGACTTCTGCACCTCCTCATGGCTCTGTTTTCAGGCTTTAAAAAATCTTGCCCATGACGGTAGACTTTGGCCAATCACAGGTCATTTCAGAGGGAGAGAGCGTTCCTATCGGCTGTGCTCAGGCTGATGGGCGGTGCTTAGTATTTCCTTAACAGATGTCAACATGGCTGCCGGGTCAAAAATGTTCTCCTTTTACAGCTAAACCGTACACTACAAGACATTTGAGGCCCCCTCATTTGCATAATGAGGCAGAAATGGATAAAGAATGCAAGATGTAAAAAGAAATGTATAAGGAAACAATTATAAATAAGTTTGGGGAAAATAAATAAAATAAATAGTGCATAAATAAATGCAGAAATACATACATTTAAAAATAAATATAAAATGAAAAAATAAAAAAATATATATATTTATTTTTTAAATTTATGAAAATAAATACATAAATAAAATAAATAAAGAAGCAAATTAAAACAGAAATGTCATTTTATGTCACATTTTATCAATTAATTAATGGCTACATTTATTTTTAATATTATTTTTGCTACATTAGGGACACATTCATTTATTTATTTATCAAGTCATTTATTTATTTTTTATTTTGGCAGGTTCTGTCTTCCGTACTTCTGAAACATGCTTTATGAATAAAACTGTTTTAATAACTTCTGAGTGTCTAAAACCATATTGCAGCTTTAAGATGAATAAATTCTCAACTTGCTTGACTTTTACTGCTACTGTGCTACTGCGTTGCTTACAACATTCGCTCAGAACCTCATGTTTACTTGTATTTGCTATTTCCCAAATGTCTTTACACATTCTAATATTACTAAACTATTTGAACGAATATGGGAAGATGTTTAAGTCTTGATTTCACTCTTTGTGTGTAATACTGAATGTTACTTACGTTAATATTAAAGCTAATAGTCTGTCGTCACCAGCTCTGCATCTGTAGATGACGTTTTGTTCATTTGATGCTATACAGAGCAGCTGGCCAGCAGAGAAATTAATGCGGAAAGCAATGACATATGAAGTGAGGCCTGCGAGATTGAAAAAGAATATGTCCAAACCAAAGTGATGTACAACGTGTGGTCCATTTGTGAAGCCTTTTGCCATGGGCACTCTGAGGGCTGATGTTGGAGGAGTCGATTTCCAGATGTGTCTGCACGCCCTGACTTATGTAAGGTAAGGAGTCTGCACAGTGGGGGCAGGCGTTGGCTGTCTGCTCTCCTGATTGAAGAAGTTCAAATGTTGATTCAGTCTCAGTACACTAAGTATTTCTCTTTTCACTGTAGCAGGCATCATTAACCCTCTCCTTATTCATTCCTCTTGCGCGCAAACTGCAAATTTTCAATGCGCTGCACATCGTCTGTTTGCTTTCCAAACTGACCTCATGAATGAAAACACATAGGCCCATAATGACCGTATTTCATAACTTTTTGGCTGACAGAAGCGGGCCTGACAGCTTCAATTCATTTGTCGTGCAAAAGCACAGAAAGGTGGGCCTGTCAATCGACTTTTCTCTACGCATGAGCTGACACGAAGGATTAAAAGAAAACAGAACCCAACGTTTGCTTGAATCACTTCTGTATGTACAGTGTCATCCCTCAGGGCCCAGATATGTGTGTTTGGTTTACTCACCTGTGTGGACCTGCAAGTACTCCTCAACAGGTGCTTCTGTGGTCCGGGGTTGTGGTTGGTATAAAGCTGTTTACTTAAATAACAGCAGTATGTGTGTATGTGTGTGTATGTGTGTGTGTTAAGCGGGTGGGGTTGCTTGGCTGTTCAGCTCTCAGAGATGACATCATCGGTGCACTGATTGAAATGCCTACAAAATGCTGCTCAGAGCAAATTGAATTATGTAAAAATTGTTCAGCAAACACTAAAAAGTTTGAAATGACCTCAAAGTAAATGTTAATAAGGTACTCAATTAAAGAAATTACATTGTCCCTTGTGAGATTTTCCACATGAAGGCAGGACAGAAGGTCCTTTCTTCCACCTTTAAGCTGGGGTCGGCCACACTGGAGAGACAAGCAAGAGTACGCTAGATTTTAAAAATGATCCAACTGAAAAAATGAGCCCAGTGTTGCCAACTCTTTTCCAATGAAGGTAGCTACCAGTACTAGCAACAAAAGTCACCAAGTCTTCAACAATAACAGTCCGGCCCTTCAGGCTTCCCTACATTACCTACCCTAGCTTTAAAGGCTCAGATCTTCTGATCAAATAATCAACAGGTTATTTTTACACATCTAAAGAACAACTTTGACTTATAGATGAAAAAGCAGCATTTTGGAAAAGCATTAGCCCACATGTTTTGGTCACTTGGGTCAGTGGAACCTATGAACACAACACTGAGATATAAACTTTGTTAGCAAAGTTGCTTGTTTACACATCCAGCAGTTATGAAGCAACATTAGTTTTCATTCGAAGTTGTGTTTTTGGCCGCCTGATGAATGTAAGTCCAATATTCACACCTCTTTTAGCTCACTTTTGGTCTCCACCAACTTCTGAGAAAAATATCTGTCTCTTTAGCTGCTAAAGGCTCCACTATGTTCACTAGCTAGTGGCTATGTTTGTCTGTTTGACGTTTGGTGCCAGGCAGGTAGTGTACAGTAGGTTTATCAGAGCATTTTCTTTAAAAACAGCTGCCTGGAAGACTGATGAGAGTCATGAGAGTGAACCAAAACAGAAGGGTCAGAAAACCAAAACAATAAGCTAAAAGAGGCTAAAAAAAAACCCTGTAGAGCTGAGGGGAACTTCAGAGTTGAGTGATAATTCTGTGTGGGTCCATTACTACCACAGACACCTTTGACATTACACATTTGGTTCACTATTGATGTAAAAATATTGACTACTGCAGCTTTAAGTAGATAGACAGAGGAGGGACAATGAAGAGAGATCACACCTTCACTCATGCTTTACTTTGTCTACAATCACTACCTTTATCCTTTTATATTTGTTTGGATCGTTCAAGGACATGATTACCATAGCAATAATCTACGCACTCACACTGTGTCACATTATTCAACACTTATGATCTATTGAAAATGCATAATTTCAGTGGAGGACTTTGAGCAACTGAGCATTAAATCTAGTTTGGTGTGTTGATTTTACAAAAGGGCAGAGTTAAGAACAGATTTTGCCACTTAACCTTTATGGCATCTCCCATACACATAGTTTAAAAATGACACTGTAGCTGCCATGTGTCTTTAGAAAGTCCTGGTTATTTAGCCTAACCCACAGAACTCACTGTTAATCATTTTCATTGAGAACTATTCTGCATAGAGAGGGGCAGTTGGCAATCAAATATAAAGGATAAGGCTGATGTTATTGTTCTTATTGTCAACTAATTTCAATGAAACGTCTTAAACCAATGATTTGTCCCTCAGTTCTTTCAATTTACTCTTTATGTGGCATTCAGGCCCAAGCACATTTGCTCTTCGTGAGGATGTAAATCACAATTATAGTAATCACAAAAATCAAAATATAGTTTTATTTTGAAAAAGGCCAAGAAAGACACAAACTGCACACGTCGTTAGGAGCACCGGAGGACACAGAGGCACAGGATTTTTTTCAGATTGCCTGTTTCATGTACTACTGTCACGACATAGCAACCGTTTTAAAATAACTTTTTTTAATCATATTTGCTCCAATCTCGCCTATTCAGCTTTAATCTACATAGATAGGATACAAGACGCATCTTAATGCCAGGGAGTCTGTGTGGCTTACTGATGTATTTTTTTTTAACTATGGAGCTGTATGGCACAGAGAAATAAGATATATCAGACAACACTTGTTAGTTGGATCAACTCATTGTTGATTTTGGTCTTTTCATGGGATTTGATGACGATATTGAAACAGTATAGAATATCATACCTTATCATTTCAGTAGAAAATTGTACTCACTGAAAACTGTTGACTCAGCCCAGGTTGCTCCCTGGGGTTTAAAGGCATTCTGGGAAAGGCATCTTGACGGAAAATAGAAGTTTTATAGAAAAGTGACGCATTTTCAGGGGTTGGAGTGCAGACCAAAAAAAAAGTGATGACACTTGAACATCATTGAATTACTGATTTCAAACAAAGTAAAGGCATCTAATAGTATCAACTCAGGAACATATAAGCCTCTCAGTTACAGTTACAACAATAAATGTCTTCTACAACAGTGCTCACATCTATCTAAAGCTGCTATAAAACACAGTGACGTAGAAAGCCACACTACAAATAAATGAACTTAGTGAAAAACAATGTAGTCACACAAAAAGGGTAAAAGGATATACCTAAGATGGACCTTTTAAGAAAATCAGCAGCACCTAGGCTGCAGCCTATAACACAGCCTATCTGCTCGTCATTTTTATTATAAACTGGCTGTTTTTAATCCAAGGCCACTCCTGACGTCAGCACTTTTGGAGAGGAACCTGCACGCATTCCTGAGATGAGGAGGGATCCAGACCCAGACTCTTTCACCTCCCCCCTCCTCCTCCTCCTCCTCCTTCATCCCCACTGCACTTATCAGCCTGGACAACAAGCGGAGCTCTCTGCAGACAGGCTCGTTGATAGATCAATTTGAGCAAACTTACAAGTCTTTTTTTTTTTTTGCTCCAGACTGCCAAATAATGACACAGTGGTGCATTTTCTGCAACACAACTATGCGGGTTTATTGTTCGACAGCCAAGGCGGACTGACCTAAACTTGCCATGTGAGGGGAAAAAAAAGGTTTATTATTTACGAGGTACATCTGCTAACCCACAAACCCAGGTACAAACATGTTAAAATGTCAGACCAGTGCGGACAGTGAATTATTTGCTATATGGAAAACGTTCAAAATGGCTCATATTGTGTAAAACATTTGCACTGAGCGTTCTCATAAGACAGCTGTCTTGGCAAGAATAGGCCTTTCTTCCACTCATCCTTTCATTCTTTTCTAACAGTATTTATTCTTGATATATCGTGGCTGCAGCTTAACCGTTTTTCACTGTTCTCCGTTTTTTCCACCTTTCTCCCACAAATCATTGGGAGGTGCTGTATTTACAGGGGGGAAAACCACAGCGCTGTTTGCTCAAAAACATAAAAATAGCTTACATTAAAATACCAGCCCCAATCCTCTTGAACGTGTTCCACACTGCTTTTAGGAACATAAATGTTAATTGTGCTCATTACAGGACCTGTAAATCTGCTAGTAAATACTTTCAGAGAGCCCCTTTGACACACCTCCACTATCTGTGAGCTGGGAAACACATGTCTGAAATGTTAGGCTACATCAGACAATCTGATAATCTGTGTAAATTATTTTCATTTTAAGATTCTAATTAAGAAACTAAATATAAAATAAGCATTAAAATGACCTTGTCTTATTCCTATTTCGCTCAAAGTTAGTGTGAAAACTAGAAAAGGCAAAAATGTTGTTGCCTATGCTGGATTGCAAATGTTTTAAGGAGGGCTTTCAGTCGATTAAAATGTTTAATCGTGATTAATCGCATGATTGTCCATAGTAATTCACGATTAATCACAAATTTATCATATTTAACAGACATGCCCACTTTATGATAATCACTTGCAGTTTTTTGCATGCAGTATAAATGTGTTATTTTCACCTATTCAAAAATGGTGTGTTTGAATATTTCTGCATACTGAGGTCCCTAAACAGTCTTGGATTTACATAAACTTGGTATCACTGTAAAGCTGAGACTCTTGTGGATCCAATGAGTCCAACTGTATTCAGGTGTGATGATGTAAGTCCCCATCGTGGCCATTTCATTTGAAATTTAACTTCACTATATAAAAGATGACCTGTGGTGACCTCTAGGATAATCACAGCCTCAGAAAACTTTACAGTCACAAACTAGAGACCTAGAGTATTCAGAGGATGGATGACTTTCCTAGCTAGACTGACAATAAGGGGGTTTCTGAGCTGAGTTTCCAGAACAGAAGTGCTCGCCATGTAATCGCAGAAAAATGCAATTCTTGCAGAAATGTCAAAATGTCACAGTTTTTTTCTACCAAATGACAGCATGGCTTTTTCTATGGTGTTCCTCAAGGTCTTGGTGTCTTAATGTGATATTTTTGAGGGATTATTGATCATTTTTGTCAATTTTGTCAAAAATGGTTAAATTTAGCACCAAATCTGTGTAACAAATGGTTTCAACCCAAAAACTGCTGCAACAACATATGAGACATAATAGAGCATGAAAATGGAAATCATGTCCTTTGATCATAATGTTCTAAACCTTTATACACTTTTACAATACATTTTTAAATAATTAATTAATCAATTCATGTTTATGACTGATTTATGACTACAACAATTTGACACACAGGGCTGAGCAGCAAGTCAAATTAATCTCCAAGTTCCCAGCTTTCAGATGATGTTCACCACTTCTATGTGACATCTACTGTTGACCTGCTATCTCCCTCTAAAGACCCCCTGAACGCCTCTAAAAAAACCCAAAAATGGGTCTATTGTGGGACTTTTAAGGGATCCCTGACCCCAAAAAGTTTGATAACTCCTGATTTAAGATATCACTTGAAATGTAAAGTAAATGTGTCCGTTTTTGTGTAAAGGCTGCAAAGCATGCACGGCAACCCCTTATACATTCTTAGTAGGATATCATGATGAAAAATATCTCTCCATGTTCCCTGAAATTCATATGCAGGTTCTGGCCTCCACAAATTGGCCACATGTGCTGGCTGACACCGGGACTACTGGAAAATGTCACAGGTGTCATAGGCGTTTTACTGTCACTGCTGTCAGGTCGGCTTTTCCATGACTTCCCAGAAATGCAATGGAAAGACTTTGCCATGAAAGAATGGAAAAAAACAGCTCCAGGCCCTTTTCTGATGGTTGGTTGGTGGGTTGGAAATCACCGCATCGCTTAAAGAAATCCCTCATGTGCTCCAAATATTGGTCCTATTTGTCTGATATAAATTTCAACCCTCGTCTCAAAATGAATTACAGCCGTTGCAGACAATGGCTGCGGCGCACTAATGAGGGAAAAAGTGAAAGCATGCTTTTAATATCTCCAGCACGTGTCTAATGTCACAAATCTGTCATCCTAAGAGCCTCCTTTCAACACGTATGTGAACAGGTTGAATCACTCACAGCTTGTGCAAGTAAACACGTCACAGAATGTGAATGAAACGATGATGCTACAGAGTGAAAAAACAGGCCCTCGCTTTGTCATCTGCCTTGCCTGTGCTGGATAAGCTTTCCAGGCAGTACCTTTGAGATCTCTGGGAGGATTATTTGGGAAGATGAGACCATTGTTTGATGTCAGATTCATGTGTCAAGCAGAGATAGTGTCCTTAGCAACGGCGGAAAACAGTGGATCACAAATACGATTTTGAGAGCAGCGGAGCCAAGAACCTCATCCCAGTATTGTTACAAGAATAACACATTCTTGGAAATTACTTTGAATAGCTCAGTTGTGAGTCATTAATTTCATCCCTACTCCCCCCGAGCACTGGAAACCTCTGCTGATCAGAGAAAAATGCTAACAGGTTCCACTCTAGTGAAATAGGCTATTATGATTTCATTGTCTTTCTTTGGAAGCTTGTTGTGATGCCATTTACAGTAACTTTAATAAATGCGAACTGACATTCCCTTGTATTGTTCTCCAGAAAGGTGTAGGGATCACGAAGACCTTCTCCAGAGCAGAGGAAGTAAAGATGACCTTTTTTTCTACATCATTTTGACCTTCTGAGACACACAATAGACCCGTTTGTGTCTATTTTAGGGGGGTACAGGACGTCTTTAGGGGGAGATAGCAGGTCAACAGCAAAATGCCACATAGAAGTGGTGTACATCATCTGAAAGCTGGAAACGTGAAGATTAATTTGAGATGCTGCTCAGCACTTGTTCTAGTCATAAATCAGAAATGAACATTAATTAATGGATTAATTAAAATAAATTGTAAAAGTGTATAATGGCTTAGAACATTATGATGGAAGTATATGATGGCCATCCCCATTCTCTATTATGTCTCATAAATTGTTGCAGCAATTTTGGGATTGATGTTATTTGTTACACAGATTTGGTGCTATATTTAAACATTTTTTACAACAATAAAAATGATCCATAATCCCTCCAAAATAACACATTGAGACACCAAGACATTGAGGAAAACCATAAAAAAAGCCATGCATTTTTTGGCGATTGAATGGAGCACGTCTGTTCAGAAACCCCCTTATTGTCAATTTAGCTAGGAAGGCCATCCATCCTCTGAATGCTCTAGGTCTCTAGTTTGTGGTTGTAAAGTTTCACAAGGCTGTGATTATCCTAGAGGTCACCACAGGTCATTTTATACAGTGAGGTCAAGTTTAAAAAAAATGGTCTCACTACAATGAAATGTCTACTATGGGGACTAACATCATCACACATGAATACAGTTGGGCTCATTGAATTCACAAAAGTCTCAGCTTTACAGTCATACCCAATTTATGTAATTCTGCATTTTCAATTACATTTAGACTATTTAGGACCCCATAAAGCAGAAATATTCAAACACACCATTATAGAACAGGCAAAAATAATACATTTATACTGCTTTCAAAAAACTACATGGTGTTTGCTCCAAACTGCATGTGATTATCATAAAGTGGGCATGTCTGTAAAGGGGAGACTCGTGGGTACCCATAGAACCCATGTTCATTCACATATCTTGAGGTCAGAGGTCAAGGGACCCCTTTGAAAATCATCCAGTTTTTCCTCGCCAAAGTTTAGCGTATCTTTGTAGCGTTATTTAGCCTCCTTCCCGACATGCTAGTATGACGTGGCTGGTACCGATGGATTCCTTAGGTGTTTTAGTTTCATATGATACCAGTATCTTTACTCTAACTTAGCCCGCAACAACCTCTGAAAGACAGAATAGCGGGGCAGTCCGTCAGTTTTTAGGGGTTTTTAAAATGATTGCACTCACCAAAGTAATTGGTGACATCTGGTAACATGGTGAGATCTTTTAAACTAAGCACCAGTAGCTGAGGTGGTAGATTGGGTTGGCCATTTATTTGTTGTAGGGTTTCTTGGGACTCGCCACTCGAAATGGCAGCTGAGCCATTGAACTCTGTTTCCTAGGATCCTTGAGCCCTGAACTCCACCCATGGACTCAACTTTCACAGTAACTATATGCTACTGTAACCTATAACTATATCACCAGGTCAACAAAACCGCACTGTCACTGTAGCTGCAACTCTTTCGACTATAAGGACAATAGTGGTCATACTAACAATAATAGAAAAAGAAATAGGAGATTTTTATTTCGACAATACACAAAAGTCTATGTCTTAGTAGACTATTTTTTTCCCCCAAAACTGAAACAGACAAGAAAAAGAATTTTAAGAGCTGGAAATCTTAGCAAGCCTGGCCAAGCAATCACTGAGTTACTGGTAGAGATCAGTGACCCTCCACAGACATAGCAGGGGCTTCATGTTACACAGCAGGAATATACGACTCACTGCCACTTAAAGAGCATCCCTACAGGGCGATCTCTAATGCATATCCAGGTGTGCTATGGGTGCATTGTTGGTGCGGCAGCGAGGCTGCTGAAACAGGCTCTCTATTTACACCAAGTAGCCAGATCACTGGGATGAGGCGGGATTTTAATGTTGTTTCCACACGAGCAGATGGCTTGAAAGGGCACGAAATGAAACAGTAAAACTTTCATACCTCTCTACAGCCGACAGCCTTTCCTCTTATATAACTTTATGCTATTTGCTACCTATACTCACACCCTTGGAAACTTGCTTCTCCTCACCGGTTATATCACGATCCAGGATCAGATGAAAGTTTTCATTTTTCTATATATATTTGACTTTTATTTTAGGTCCTTGATTTAATTTTGTATCTGGAGACACAGCTCCTGGCAAACTAACAGAAATTACTGTCCTCTAGTTACTGAATTACTTATTCAAATGCTGAGCATCTCCAAAACTGTAATGTTTTTAGGAGGAAGTCGCCAGAAAGAGAAAATAAATGTCATTGCTTTTTTTTCTTTTGCATAGCAAAGATGTGACTAAATACATGAAATCCATGCTCACATGTGTAGACACATGCCAGCTATCTGCTGTGGCAAAAACATGTGATTCATACTCTCCAAAATACAGGGTTACATTACCCACTTGTTTTTTAGTTGTCAAAATAAAAGTGGGCTATGCCTGTCCATTTTCATATGCTATCTATTAATACTTGTATTCTCAAAATTGCAACAGTGTTTTGTCAGTGCAGTGCTTTTACATTTATTGGGGGTGTTTTTGATACAGAAAAAGGTAATGCCTGCACAATACTCCTGCCACAATATTTTTATTGACTATGTTTCGATCATGGTTGGATCTTCGTCAGGTCCAGGTCAGATCCATCACCTACATTCAAATATATGACATTACATTAAGGTAGAGATTTAATTTAATACAGATGTTATACTACAGTACAATAATTGGGTTTAAAACACCTAAGTTATCTACATCAAATATGGAAAAAACACACACCTGTTTTTGTTTTAGAGAAAATGTCTGATCTTGATGTTTTTGATACACCAATAATGTTCCCGTATCTTATTACACTTGGCATTCTTTCATTCATAAAAGCTCCATAACAATGATTTATTTTATGATTAACTGTTATCCCCCCTTAGTCATCTGTAATTGCCTTCTCAAGAACTAGTAATTATTAACGGATCACTTACGGTAAGAGGAAAGTCACATCCCTCTTCCCGCTCTCTTCTTCCTGTTGAAATCTATTTTTGTAACATACAAAGATTGTCTTTTACATTCTAACAGTGAATTCACGCCAGGCAGAAGTGAGGTGCAGCTCGCTGTTATAATGACATCTTTCTGCGGCCAGGAGGCGTGTTCATGTGTTTCAGGCAGGAAGAAGTTCTTTGTAACAGGTCAACATGTCAAAGGGGTCACAGGATCTGTTTACTGATTGGCTGCCGGTATTCCCTGGCCATACTTCACCACTAAAAAGTTAAAGGGCCGCAGCTCGCTGAGCTCAGGAGCAGCAGCCGCAGCTTTTCAAAGACATTGCATGGCAGCTCGCCGCAGGCCTCTCTTTGCCACTGCTCTGGTGTGAATTTGGTGTAATGCCAACCCAGTCGCCAGAAAATGTTGACATGGTACGTATCTGCAAACCACGGATACGTTGAATCTCAATGTTTCTGAACCAAAAACATACGTTTAATTTCAACATTTCTACATATCAACGTTACAGCGTAACCACTCGTGGCACTTTTGAAACTGCATTCTCTATATGTTTAGGTTTAGGCAACAAAATCCCTTGGTTAGGTTTAGAAAAAGATCATGTTTTGTGATAAAATAGGTACTTTTGGGTTCACACAGGACACAAACACCGGTCTCCTGGGTGAAAGTCTCATGCCATCAGTCAACCTCGACCTCCTCCCTTTATGTGGACTTACACAGACTTTGATTAAACATATTTGTAATAGGTCAAATACAAATGTAATCCAGGAAAAAATTTGCTTCGAAACATTATTGATAAAGCAGTTTTATGGGAACATCAATTTTAGGAGACCAGGCTGCTAAGGCAGCGGTTCCCAAGGGATGAATGAAGATGATTAAAGGGGTGAGAAACATAAATCATATCAATCATTTCCGTTATATTGTTTCTGATTTAGATTTTTCTTTAAACTTCCCCCCTTTTCTTGAAAAATTGTGGGCATTTTCCCCTTTTCTGAGCCTCTAAAACTCCTTTAAATGAAACAATCAGTGTTTGGCAGAACTACTCACAACTCATGTCCACACAAAAGGAGAAACCTGTGACAAGGGTCACAAGTAGACACTGCTTCATTTTAAGGTGTCACAAGCCCCAAATGTTGGGAACCGCTGTGACATAAATATGTGTCACATCAGGACAAAAAAAAATAAAATAAAAATAATGCTGTAGGAAATGGTCTCTATAAGGTGGCCACACATTGCTCATATGTTTCAAGCCAGATTAAATTTGCTTAGTTTCTACAGACCTATTTTAACCTTCCTGTTAACTTTATTATATCATAAATATGGGTTTCTTTCATCTAACTGCCCCAAAATAACATGGATGAGAGTAATTCATAAATCCTGGGGGGTTTTCTCCCTCAAAGATTAGGTATAATTTCATGTAAATGAGGTTTATTGACCATAAATTACAAAGAAAAAAAGTGTAAAACTTGTGGTAATGAGTTGGAAAGCAGTTGGCTAAAAAGGTGTCATTATGTGCTGCCATTGAAAATGTTTTACATTATAATATTTACAATATTCTGACTAAACTTTGACATATACCAGTTTGTGATAATCCGTCAACATTATGTTCCTCTGATACTAACTATAGTCAAAATAATTAATAATTTCTACTTTTTTTTAACTCAAAGAGTAGGTGTAATTTCATGGAAATAATGTTTATTAACCATAAATTAAAAAAAAAAAAAAGTGTAAAACTTGTGAAAAGGAGTTAGAATGAATTGGCTAGAATTGGGTGATAATTTATACCGTATGCTTATAAACCGTTAAACCAGACCAAAAGTTGCACGGTCGACGGGAAGACAACAAGAGGGTTTGATAGACTAGGTGCTCTGTTTAAACAGTCAGTGATAAGAATAAAGGTTTATGGTCTATGCTGTTGAAAAGTGCACATTTTATTTAGAGAACCAGGATAAATCAAGGCCAAGATCAGTTACCCCTATGCAGAATAGCAACCATGTGGAAAATAGGCAGCTTTACACCTTATTACACAAACTAAAAAGAGCATTAATGGAAATGTGACCATTCAGAGTGCAGTGACTTCATGCACTACAGGCCTGTCATATATTGCAATGCCATTTAGTCTCTTGGGGCCTGGCAAAAACACTTTTAAATCCATCTCTAGTTAGGTCAACTGTCATCTGACTGTGTGGGTCACTGAAAGGCCATCTGCACCCAACAAGAGCTATTCAACTCCATTCTGTTGCCCAGGGGATAGACCACCGGCCTGCTCCCCTCACTCCCACACCTTATAGCATACCACTCTGTTCAAGAGCATTAGCACTAATGGAATACACTGCTGGGGTACAGAGTACTGGGCCATAAAATGACTCTTTATAAATGTCAACTCTGTTTTTTAATGTAAGTGATACTCCAGAGCAGGTTAAGGTGGTTTAACTGGAAAAGGCTCCCCTTACACAGTAGATAACCATACTGTAATGTATGTAAAAATGAGGGTTGCCCTTATGCATCAATGCAAATGATCAGCCCAGTTGCACAGCATAATAGCACCATAGTCATGAATTTTAATGTATTGATTCGTGTGCATAGAGACGAATTTCACATTTGTTTTCACGATGGTCAGCATTAAAATAAATTTGTATGTAATCCATGTAAGTGTGAACCAGGAAGTATAAAGTGCGGCGAATGCAGTGTGGGGAGGAGGTCGGGGTGGATGGTTTCAACTGGACTTTCGCCCAGGAGACCAATGTTCATGTCCCGTATGAAACCACAAGTTAAAGTTGATTTATTTGTCACGTAACTTCCGTACTTCAGTTACTGTACAGCACTTCCAGAGTTACACATAGCTTCATAAAAACACATAACAACACATAGCTTCATAGCAACACATAGCTTCATAAAAACACATAGCTCTAGTAGCACATAGCTTCATAAAAACACATAACTCTAGTAACACATAGCTTCATAAAAACACATAGCTTCATAAAAACACATAACAACACATAACTTCAGAGTAACACATAGCTTCATAAAAACACATAGCTTCTTAGTAACACATAGCTTCATAAAAACACATAGTTTTATAGCAACACATAGCTTCATTTGAGATTATTCCAGGTTTCCAGGTCACGGGAGGAAAGAGGACGCAAGGTAGCATAAGTTAGCATAATGAAAAGCACCCATGACACACACACAATCTAAGCACTGGCTCTGCTTGCTACTCTTCCAACAACTGCTGTTCACGTTTTTGCGTCGGCCACCGTAGCTCTCCAACACGCTTGGCACACGGGAGAGGCTTCAGCTGGTTGCAATCTCCACACTTCACCGCTAGATACCACCAGATCCTACACACTGCACCTTTAATAGACAAAATTGAGGGATCCTTATCATAATGTTTATTTCTGTTAGTGTTTATGTTAAAAATGGCCTTTATATCCCACCACCACGCTTAAAGCTGAAGTAGGCGAGATTGGAGCAAATATGATTAAAACAAGTTATTGTTATAAAACAGTTGCTATATCCTGACAGTAGTACATGAAACAAGTAACCTGAAAAAAATCATGTGCTTCTGTGTCCTCTGGTGCTCCTAACGGCATCTGCAAGATTTCACAGACCGGAGGAAAACAAGCAGTCAGAGCTGATCTGAGGTCTGCTGTCCAGCTGCTGTCAATCACTCGCAAACTCCGACCAAACGGTCAAACTAGGCTCCGCTAATCAAATATGAATCAATATTATGTTAATTTCTCGCCTCAAATGTTTTCAGAATCATCTTGTAGTGTACTGTTTAGTTGTAAAATGAGAAAGTTTGTGACCCGGCAGCCGTGTTGAGAACAGTTAAGGAAATACAAAGCACCTCCCACCAGCTGGAGCACAGCCAATAGGAACGCTCTCTCTCTGAAATGACCTGTGATTGGTAAAAGTCTCCCGTCACGGGCTAGATTTTTAAAACCCGAAAACAGAGCCATGAGGAGGTGCAGAAGTCTAGTTTTCTCTCAGAACACTTGAATTACAATATGCTGAAAGGTTATTATGGAATTTTTGCCCAATGATTCCAAAAATATCCTGCCTCCTGCCACTTTAAGTTGAACCGATGAAGCTTTTTGAGTGAGTGATGACACGTCTCAAACTCTACAGCTACAGGTTTTCACCTTGATGTAATGTATCTGGATGAGTTGGATTAATCTACACACTGTAACAAATGATGCTGACATTCTCTAGCGTTTCTATTGTGAACGTCTATGGATAGACTTCCCTTAGATGATTATTACTTACTTATACAGTCTAGTGAGAGACAGTGTAGAGTAGGCACACATACAAATAAACCCTAGTAAAGCTTTTGCCAAAGTTTACTCATGCCTGCAGAATCATTTTGCCCATCCTTATGAGGAGAAGATCTGGCGTATGCCTGGTGACACTTTTGCAAATGAACACCCGGAGTCGTCAAAACAGAGCGTCACTTCCAGTTCAGAGTTACTGAGATGACTATGTGCAGGCTTCTGGAACAATAACTGACAGATAGTGACGTTATGCTGCAGTATGCAGCCAGTCCAGGCGTTACAGTGCTCTAATGTTGATGCTTTTCACTGTGTGTGTGAACCTCCTCTATGTAGAGCGTGAAGTGAATAAGCAGGCAGGCAGGCAGACGATGGGCCCGTAACCTGGTGATGAGAGACCATATACGGCAGCAGTCTGAAGGAATGCACCGCAGCGAGGAGAGCCCCAAACACTCACACATGCCACACACACTCTAAAGTTGATACCACTACTCAGATGGATAGGTTTTCTTTTAAAGACCTAGTCCTGCTAACCTCACTATACAGTCTGACAGCAGAACTTTACACCAATAACCCGAAGAGTCCTCGAGAGCCAGATGCCTCCTTAATAAATCAAGCTTACGTAAGCACCTAGGAGTGCTATTAGACAGCCTCATAAAGCATGTCTTACTCTACGATGCAAGAACATCACTGTAATGTTCCAGAGATATCTGACATTTAAGACGCCCCAAATTGCCAAACAGCTGCAGAACAAAGACAAGATGCAGCAGAAGTGCAGTGCGGTGTGTCGTCTGAAGCTCAAAATCGCCTCCAACACCGTGGCCATGCTGTCACTGTACTTTAAGAGTCAGACTTGGCATTTATTACACCGTTAATGTCTGTTTTCAAGTTTCTTGGCAGAGTTTTGGATTACACTAGACAATATTTCTATCAGCCTAAATGACAAAATGAGGCTGAAATGGAAAAGGGCACCCTATCCAAGCTAAGACGTCATATTTCCCTCATTTGTTCTAATGAAATGTGGCAGGTAGAGCGAACGGTAGGGCATCATCTCAATAAACAGGAAGTGCCAAAAAACAGCAGCAAATCTGTGCTCTGTACAAAGAAAAGTGGACGACTGGATATTTAATCACCTGGCTCGTAAATAGGCATGCTGTTATTATTTTTCTGATATCGGAAGACAGCCACCTCTCAGCAACTAACTTGGTGAGTGCAATATTATAACTCATAACAGAAATGAAAGCTACAGCTATGAAAATGAGATGTAAGTTCTAATAAACCAGAATTATGATTCCCAGATAACATATCTTTCACAAATTAGAGTGACATTGATACTTTTGGTTAGTTTTCTATTTAGTCTGGTTTGGTTTCATAGTGCACAAATTAAAGCTGATCAAATAAAAAAATTTGCTGACGGACATCTTTATCTTCTCAAGAGCTGCCACTTGTATGAAGGGGATCGCGGACTGTGATATATTGCTGGCAACGTTTTTTTCACTTTGACTCGGCACTGATCTACTGTGCACACAAATCCCTTCTCCTCTGGTTTATTTCAAATGACTTTATGAACGGCACTATTTTTGCGGACTTTATTTTGAATATTCTGTATGAACTGTTCTGCCCAGATGTCAAGCAAACATTGGACTTCTGCAAACGTCCAGGTCCGTCCTCTCCCACTCATGTTAACCTGTCCTTTACCTGGTTCCATCTCTACAAAGCCTGCGTTTTGGTTTTCTTCCTTCAATTCATATTTTTTCCGAAATAATTTCCCATGGTACTCCACCAGAAGGGGCGGGACTTTGGGGTCCAATGCTTCCTTCCCCACTTCCTGTCCCCTTACTTGCTCAGACCACCCCCATCTTCAAACTAGGCCTTCATTTTGATCTCTACTACACTGTAAAGTTTTGTGACTGTAACTTGCACAAAATCTGTCCACAGACAGACAGTAAAAAAAAAAACACCTGGCAAAGTACTCAAAACTGCCTCTGTGGTAGTTCCCGCTACAGTAAGTATCTCCAGGACCACAATGCACCATGATGACTCACACACACAGACTCACCAGGTGAAAACAATACCAGAGTCACTGTCGCAGCTAAATATTGTAGTTGTCATGTGCATAGGCTAGTGTAGAAGTTTTTTTTTCCAGAAACGTTCAATATCAGCGTTCCTGTCTGACGGTATAGGGTTGCTTTTTGGATGGATTTTGTAATTTGCGTCTCTGTAGGCAGCAGTCTTTCCCTATGAGCTGTCATTACTGCTCATGCAAACCACCTCCTCTGTTTATTCTAAACAGAAGCATACAGTATGACTAAACAACTTTCTTCATGCAAAGACAAGATGGCTTGCATTTGCAACAGTCAATGCAAAAGCTTTCAATTACTGTTGAGTCACAGTAAGGAGCAAAACATTTTATCTATTTCAGATACTGTTTCCAAACTTTATCCGGCCACCTGTCTATCCTTTTTTTTTTATCCATTTTTCAACAATATCAGCAAGCCGTCCAGTCAGTTACATAACGAAATCAACCTTTAATACATGTCTTGGTCACTTTACAGCATGGTTGCAAACGTGACTTCCTATTCAAGCCTTGGGAAGGTGGCCTCCTGCCCTGAGACTCATATGATTTCTATGAAAAGAAAGCGGCCTCACGTACAGAAGCTAGAGCTGTCAAAGCAGAGGTCCTGCTGTGTGATTCAGTGGCTGCTGCCTGCAGGCACGCCACATAGTTCTGCTTGAACTTATGTGACAGAGATTTATTGTTTTAAAAGAATCAATTTGAAGCCGCTCAGCATGGACCCGTTGTTGTAATTGACCCATACGGTCCTGCTGTTCAGACTTTGTGCGGCTGTCGGGTTTGACTGTTGTTGTTTCAGGAAAGTATAGTTCCATGTGTTTCAGTACTTTTATATACAAGTCTTTGCAGACAGGAGCAGTTAGTCTGCAGCCTTCGCCCTGCAGAGTTTAGTCCCAGCAGAAGATTTGTGTCATTGGATGATTGCAGTGGTTGTGATTAAAGAACAGCCTGTTCTGGTACCCTGTAGCTTTCATACTGACCATTGTTTTTCCATTCACTCTGTCTTTTGTTTTCTCCCTAATTTCCCTTTATATAATTTCTGCTCATCAGTGAACTGTACAGAAATGCCAAGATATGAACTGTAAATATTTGCCAAAGTACTCTGTTTCAGTTTACTTTCTGTGAAATGAGTAATAGAAATTATATAAATAAATTTCATCTCCGCTGCAGTGTTACCGGTAGCTCTTCAAAGCTGCATGAGGCAACAATAAATAATGAATTTTTTGGCCATTTGGGGGCAGCGGAACTAGTTGTAACCTCAACTTTGACATATTATCTCCTTATAAAGCTGATAAGGTGATATGTGAGTGTGGGGTGGGGTTGTCGGTGGCGTTATAGCTGTGAACGTAGCTGTAGCCGTGTGTGTACAATTTATTTATCGGTGAATAAATGCTACATTTCCTCAGACCTGAGCCAACTTACTGTTTATTGCAACGCCGGCCCAGACTCTCTTAAGGTGGACTGTTAAGGTGGACCAGCTTTTCTCTGTTAAGTGACAAGCCACTCCTGTGACTTTTGCTCAGCTTTTTAAATAATTTGTAATATTTCTTTTAACCATTTAACCGATAGTATTAATCGGTTAAATTTCTTAATGTCGTTTAAGGGTTAAACGGTTAATTATTGACATCCCTAGTTTGTAAGCAGTGGCTTAATGGCTGTACAATATTTTGTGCCAATCAGTTGAGTAGACATGAAGATATTTTACTGCATAAGTGAAAAATTTAACCTGTTGGTGGCACTAGGTGAAAAGTCGGAGGATCACTAAAGTCTATAGGATTCATCCTCTGGGCACCATGAATATCTATACCTAATTTAACAGCAATGTTAAAACATTTCACTTAGAACCAAAAATGTCAACCCTCTGTTGACGCAAGAGGAAAAGTTAGGGGATCACCATAATCAGTAGGGTTCATCCTCTGGGAACCATGAATGGCAGTACAAAATGTCATGGTATTACATCCAGATGTTATTTCAGTTTGGACCAAACTGGCGGACTGACCAACAAAACCAACATTGCCATCCATACAGCCACACTGCTAGCTAGCATGGCTAAGAAAAGCGAACGTTAATTGCAAATCTGTGAAAGGACGCAAATTCAAGACTTCCGCCTGAAAGTCAGACGTGTTGCACGCTTCCTCTCTGTCTTGCTACATACAGGAAATGGCACACTGCTTCCTGTATTGGCAATGACCGTAAATCATAAGGTTCGTAATTATGAAATAGGAACGTAATTCCCGGGCATTCTCGGCCACAAAACGGCATCGCAGAACTGACACGCTGCTTGATTGATAGGGAGGTGCAGTACAAAAACATCAGTAATGACCTAATTGCAGACACATTGGTCAAAAAAACTGAGAAATTATTTAAAATGGCAGAGGGAAGTGTCTGGAACATCATGATCAGGCACATTGCACGGACGAGGAGCAATAACAGGAGCTCTGCTGGGAAAGCATGACCTTAGTTTTAATTAGGGCACATGATCCTCAGAGAATATATTGTTTGGCGTTTCTGTCAATGTCATTCTGACGTTTGAGGTGCAGAAATTGAAATGATGCAAGGTCCCGTCTAATGACAATTATATAACCCAAGCTTTGGTTTGGCTGGTGTAATGTTAATGTGGGCTAGGGGACAATTTGAACAATCAGATAGCTCTGCTAACAGTGATCACATGGACCTCCAGTGCTCTGCAGTGCTTTTAACACCATACAGCCTGATGTTAGGAGACAAGCTCAGGGCCATGCAGGTGAACACTCCACTTTTATCCTGGATAACTTATTACCTGACCAGCATGCCACAGCCTGGGTTTCCACCAAAAGTTCCCAGGACTTTTAGTCCCTGGAGCTACTTTTCAAGGAATTAAAAGGTTCCTTCAGCCTACTGTGTGTTTCCACCGCGGTTTAAAGACCTGCGAAGATTAGGCAAATTATTCAGCTGACATATGAAAAAGCAGCATGACGTGAGATGAGGGCTGCTGGTGGTCACAGCAGTAAACACCCTCTGCAGCCTGCAGTTCAGTGTGTCCGCCTGTTTCATCTAAAAAAACATGCTGGAAAAATTTTTTTTTTGTCTCATTGCTATGATACTTACTGCTGCATATATTTACTGATTCACGTTGGATGTAATGTATGAAACCCCCTAGACCTCTGGGAGAATTTTTGTATTAATTCGTGCCCTCAAATTAGTAACTCGTTCCCTCGAGTTAGGGAATGAGTTACTTCATAGAGCACTTCTTCCAATCATTCCTGACAGTCCACGCATTGCTGATGTATGGAGTCCCCCTAGATGATGTACTACGGTAAAGTTGGAAAGATACTGACAGATTCAACTTCCTTCCTGGATCAATAACTCATAACAGAAACGTTGTTAAAACCTCTGTCTAACCGTTGTAAGGTAGACAACGAGCTACAACCTCATTTTAATCAAAACGAGTCGTCCTCCTATAGCTGGACACATAACATTGGTCTCTATGTGCAGCCGGCTGTGAGACGAGTTGTCAGGGACCGTCTACAAAGTGCAACGCCGAAAAGAGAAAAATATTCAATAACTTCAGTGTTATACAATGTAGTACCACCAAAATTACTTCACATATCAATGATCTCCTCATAGTTGTACTACAACACTTAGTTATAAAAAATATGCTTTTGCATAATTTTGGTGAATTTTGAAGGGGAAAAATATTCATTTCAGCTGAAACGCGTTTGTTTGTTTGCCCAAAATAAACTAAAAAAGACTCTTTATCTATTAATATAAAGTGGGGATGTCTGTAAAGGGGAGACTCGTGGGTACCCATATAACCCATTTTCATTCACATATCTTGAGGTCAGAGGTCAATGGCCCCTTTTGAAAATGATCATGCCAGTTTTTCCTCGCCAAAGTGTAAGTTTTGAGCGTTATTTAGCCTCCTTCTCAACAAGCTAGTATGACATGGTTGAGCCTGCTACCACCTAAAAATCGCAGGTTGCGTTGACGCGTTAAAGAAATTAGTGTCATTTAAATTAACTTGCGTTATTAACTTTGACAGGTCTAGTCTTCAGCCACCGAGGTGTTCCACCGAGTGGCACGGGAGGTCATTCCTGCCGGGGAGCCATAAAACTGTTTAACTTACCCCTGCTCTAACTTTTTGAACTTCTGAATCCTCGGTTATAGGCTATACTCCCAAACAAATGCGTATATGCGTGGACACCATGGACACATATAGTTCTGTTCATACTGTCCACTTGGAGGATGCGTTCCACACATGTGCAGTAGATTGCTACGCTACCACTTGTGGCGGTGGACAAGTCTGCGCAGTCACAACAAAAAGGCGGTATGTAAAACTTCGGCTTAAGTTATAATTACAAACTTTCTTCACGGCAATTTGCACATTAACTTAAAAGGCCATACTTTAAAATGTTAATGTTAGTACTTTATTTAATTCTTTGCATCCGAGTACTGCTGCTGTGACATGCGAATTACCCTCCGGGGATGGATAATCCAGCGGCATCACAATAATTGGATGGCGGAAACAGCGAAGTGTGTGGTTACCAGTCCTTAAAAAGCCATAAATGCAAGGTGGAGCAGCAGGACAAGATATGAGCTGTTGGTTAATTGCTACAGGCCCTCTGGACTGCCCCCACATGTTTACCTCCTCTTTCCCCATCCATCCACGCGCTGCGGGACATCACGTGATTCCAAGGAATTTACACTGGAATGAAGGCTGGATGTTCCATGTCTGGCTAAAATGAGGCTTTTCCAACCCTAGAGAGCAGATTCAATTCTGAGCTGTAGTGGAAAGAATCAAACAGCAAATAAAGGTCTGAGAAGCTCATTAGGATGGAAATTGACATAATACTAGAGGTGGGTGAATAGATTTCCCTTATTGCATCTATTAGCAGATATTTGGTACAGTAGAGCTACTGGTGGACAGACGTGCTGAGCTGAGGGAAAAGGGAGAAATCAGCTTGGTCAATACTTTTCAGACGCCTGTCATCGCTGTCCCTGAATCTTGGAAAATAACGGAACAAATGTATTCACTTTTTACATAACTGCAAGACGTCAGCCACAAGAATGGCCAGTAACATTACCGGAGGTCCTGGGGTCACTTCTTGAAATACAGACTTTGAATGTCTAACTATTATTTTCTGTGGCTACAAAAAGCCTAATGAATCTGGCAAGGATGTGATTTGTGGAATATTCCATTGAATCCAACCCCTTCCATTGATTGGGAATGTATGACACGTGTATTAGTCATGCAGTGTGTTTTATTTTTCCTGGCAGCGAGGCTCACCGCAGCATTATCACTCTCCTCACAAACTGCTGTATCCAGTTTGTCTAAAATCCCCCTCCGGCCGCGCACGTCCAACAGATAAGCCCAAAATGTAAACAAGTCATAAATGCATCTGCAAACACATTTTTGGCTACGCAGTAAAAGTTTACAAGGAACAAAGTAAGAGCCCAGCGTTACGCAACGGGGTTGTAATGGAGGCAGTGCATGCAGGGTGAGTTCCCCGAGTGCATGACTTCCATCACCCAGTAATTCATATTCATCCACCTGTCTATTCCCAACAGATAAACTGGAGCTTTGTTTTAGCTTTTATAATTAGTGATTAGCTTGCAGCTTGTTGAAAACATCCTTCAGAGTTCTTTTATCAACAATATGTGGAAAAGACGACAAGGGCTCTAGGAATATTCTATTTTGTATTACATGACATTTCTATGAAAAAATAATTCTGTTCTCTGAATTCTAAGAAATTGGCTTCATTTTTGAAAACACAAGTCGGGCTAGATAATTTTCTCCGATGGGTTGACAGTTTATACCAGAGGCCAAAACCAACAAAAATGTGACTCCGTAAAATGGAATAGATCAGCTTCATGTTACCCATCATCGACCCCAAAAACATATCCACATCCACCAGTTTCTGTCTTCTGCAACCAAGATTTCCAGTAATATTTATATTTTAAAAACGTTGATTACGGAACACAGATTTATACCAAACCCTGACATGTTAATCATGCTCTTTCAACTAAAGATTCCTTCATAGTTCTTTGTGAGACAAAGGTCGCTTTAAAAAAGCTAAAGAGGAGGAGGAATGTCAAAACCTTTAATTCAATTTATATTTATCGAGCGTCAAATCAAAAGCTCTCATGAGCAGCACTTGGTGCGACAGTGGCAAGAAGAAAAACTCCCCTTTAACGGGTAGAAACCTTGGGCAGGACCCGGCTCTGTATGGGTGCCCTCGACTGGTTAGGTTGAGAAATTTTAAGACCAATTAATACTGAGAAGCTCCTCTCCAATCTTCAGACAGGATGAGCTGGTTCACTACATTTTTGTACATTTTCAAAACCAAATATCTGATTGGAACTATTGGACAGGTGTAGACAGGTGTAAAAATAGAGCAAATCCTCTTTTATCCACATTTCACACATTCTTGATTTTGCCATATGTCTTGTCCACTGACAGTACGTCTGTGTTGTAAGCAATGGAGGCAGTGTGCTTTCAGAAGCGGGAAGAGCGCAACTGAAATCTGGACGGCTACAACTACTATACATCGATATTTGACAATTCTGCAAATCCAGATTACTTTCATACCTCTGTCACACCAATGACCAGGGTCAGACCAAGCCTTTTCTGTTCTAAACTAAATTCTAAATGGTATGCATATGTCTTCAGCCACACAGGGAGTGATGCCTTCTATGTTTACAGAGACAATAATTGTATTTTTTTTCTGTTATAAATGAAAGAAAAACAGTAGTTAGCTCTGGCAGCCGTTGTCATCAAATCAGACGAAGAAAGAACTCAAATTTCATCAACAAAAACGCAGATGAAGAAGAAGCACATGAATGGCTCGGAGGCTGTTCACTGTGACAGCTTCATGATTAGCGGTAAAAAATATTTGGTGCTGTCGATGCTTTTTGTTTTCCCTGAGAGACAGCGGTGCCGGTATCCTCGACTGCGGTGGACCGCTGAGGTTGTTATGTCTTACTGTGCAAAGTTCGAAAGTTCTAAAGACTCATTTTTTATTTTACAGGTAATGTCACGTTAAAAAAAGCGATTCTTCTGTGCATCTCTGAAAGAGTGGTGTGCTAATGGCTAACTGGTGTGCTGAAAGACGTCTGAAATACTGTCGGCACAACACAACGTCTGATTCTTTGAAGACAAACTAGGAGGACAGTGCCAACAGAAACAAGAGAGCAGTCGACCACTGAGTTATGGAACTAAAGTCCTATTTGCACGGGACTAGTACTACCTGGAGGTCTCTTGTAATTTGTAATAACTGTGGATGTCTTCTGTGATCTTAATCCCGTGCGGATCTGCCATGTTTGTAATTTTTCAAGTAAAAATTCCACCACAATTGCTACCATATTTCGGTTATGTGATATTAGTCCCGTGCGAATCGGCATCTCGTGATTTGGGGTTGTATTTTTTGTTTTCTTGGTGCCTTTTTTCTGCCTCTTTTCTGGTCGAGAATTCGGAGGCAATCATAAATGAAAGTTTTGACAGCATTTTGGGTACAGATTCAGGAGGCTCATCTCACTTCACAGCATGGAGACCCATTTGTACAGGCACCGGAGCAAGAGGTCTCTGTGAGTATATGAATATAAATAAGCCTATATAACATAAAAATAAGTATAATATTAAATGTATATATTATATAGTATAATATTTTTAATATAAGTGGATGTCATATCTGTCAGATAATGTCAATAAATTACATGGGGGTAATTTCTAAATCATGAGGTCAGAATAGGTGTTTTAGTTGGGGTTTTTACGGCAGTTTGCAACCCACGGCGTCTCGCCTGTTTTCGGACAGCTCTGTGAGAGCCCACAGTGCACACAGCCCAGTTTGCAGCAACACGTTCTAATCCCAACTCGTCATGTACTAACGCTGATAAGTAAGAGCTGATCTGAGGGCTGCTGTCCATCTGCTGTCTATGAGAGCCGGCTGTCAATCACTTGCGAACTCTGACCAAACCGTCAAACTAGGCTGCACAGATCAAATATGAGTCAATATTATGTTACGTTAATGCCTATTTCTCTCCTCAAATGTTTTCAGAATCATCTTGTAGTGTACTGTTTAGCTGTAAAATGAAACAGTTTGGGACGCGGCAACCATTGTAAAGTCTGTTGAAGGAACAACAAGTTACGGTCACATGACCGAAGCACAGCCAATAAGAATGCTCTCTCTCTGAAATGATCTGTGATTGGTCAAAGTCTTCCGTCACGGGCTAGATTTTTTAAAGCCTGAAAACAGAGCCATGAGGAGGTGCAGAAGTCTAGTTTTCTATCAGAACACTTGAATTACAATATGCTGAAAGGTTATTATGGAATTTTTGCCCAATGATGCCAAAAATATACTGCCTACTGAAGCTTTAAACAAAAACACTTGCTTAGGTTCAGGCAACAAAACCACTTAGTTAAGTTTAGGAAAAAACAACATGGTTGGGCTTCAAACTACTATGTTTATACAGTGAAAATAACACCGAACATTGTGAACACGGGACATGAGCGAACAGCTGATTGTAACGTGAAAGTGAAAGTGAAAGCACGGGACACGAACAGCGATCTCCTGGATGAAAGCCTTGTGTTAGGTCTATGGACGACTCGGATATCAACAGATTTTTGGATACGTACAAATATCGCAACAACCTTTTCAAGAAGGTGATTGAAGCAATGAAAGAGGGAGGCTGTGTTTGCATGGTCGAGTATGCACGGCTGCATGTAAACGGTAATATTCATTTTCATTAGCCATGTAAACAGCTTAGTAGGAATAGTGTCTTTTTCGGAATAAGGGCAAGAAACGGAATATTTTGTGCATATATACAATGGAAGAGCTGTGCATGGTGACATATCACCAATCAGACTGCAGTGTTGTTTCCTAATATGTTGATTGCTACAAATCTAACCCAACAAAGGCTCACTGTTTACCTGAGCTTTTACCAAAACTCTGCATTCAACAGAGCACGAGTGCAGTTCAGACTGCTCATCATGTGCTGGGGGGCTTAAAAAGAATGACAACAATCTCTGAGCCAAAACATTAGTGTTGGCCTTCCAAGATGACAAACACTCCAAGAAGAGAAATAATTCTGAGGATGTGACTCCTTTCTACACTCTGTACTCTGCGTGTGACTTCATGTTGGGCCGGTGCCTGCGTGGATTGCAGAACTTTAAAACACTGAATGCTCGTAAGCATAACAAAGGTGTTTTGACCGCTTTAACTCCTGACACATCTCCGGAACATCTGGGAGAGTGCTGGTTGATCCAAAGTCCAGCAAAAAATGGTCAAATTTATGGATTTTAGGATGTCCTGGTGGCTCAGGGGTCAAAGATGTTGACCATGCGATATACTTGCAAACATGCAAGTTTGGAATATACCCATTTCAGTTCAGTTGTGTAACTCTAGCTGGAACCAAAGCTCCATGTTAGCTTTAGAAAGCATTTTTTGCACTGAACTAGGACTGAGGATTTTGCCCCAGAACTCTCAGGGCCCTGAAAGCTCCAAAATTACTGTCTTGAATCAAATTGCAAAATGGCAAATCTTGCTCCTAAGGAATCCATTGATACCAACCATGTGTCACTAGCTTGTTGCGAAGGAGGCTAAATAACGCTCCAAAGTTACGCTAAATTTTAACGAGGACAAACTGGCATGGCCATTTACAAAGGGGTCCCTTGACCTCTGACCTCAAGATAAGTGAATGAAAATGGGTTCTATGGGTACCCACGAGTGTACCCTTTACAGACATGCCCACTTTATGATAATCACATGCAGTTTGGGGGCAAGTCATAGTCAAGTCAGCACACTGACAGCTGTTGTTGTCTGTTGGGCTGCAGTTTGCCATGTTATGATTTAAGCATATTTTTATGCTAAATGCAGTACCTGTGAGGGTTTCTGGACAATATTTGTCATTGTTTTATGTTGTTAATTGAGTTCCAATAATACATATATACATACATTTTCATAAAACAAAAGTCATTACCTTTAAGGTACATTTTAACAGAAAAAATGTGATTAATTTGCGATTAAATATCTTAAATGATTGACAGCCCTAATGTGTATTCTTTTTAGATGAGCAAGGTCAATATTATATAGTTTGTGAGTAAAATGTCTGCAATAAAATGTATATGCAGCAACTATAAAAACAGCCTTTACTTTGTGATGATGTAGAGGTTTAGTAAAGTCATATGTGTGCAAATTAACTTAACAAAAAAAACAACTTCAGACAAGTTTTAGACTTATTCCGACATAGGTTTTTTTTTTTTATTTACATTTTATACTTTTACAAAAACGACTCTTTTTTAATAACAGGACTGCAAAGCCAGAACACTAGCAAAGATTCAGAACAACCATAAACTCTAAAATACAGAGTGGTCTTGTCAGTTTTTAACAGCCAACTGTGGAATATGATCCAGTTAAAACACTCAACACCACAAACGTCAGTTCTCCCTATACAATGTGCAGGTTGCATTACTATCTGGGATGTTTTTTGTACAGTTTCTCCAAACTACAGTTTAAATACAGTATCAAAGACACAAAATACAACATCTGTCTCAAAGCAGGTTGTAATCAAGTAGCCTACAGTATAAAGAATATGCAACATAGTATGAGTGTATATACTGTATATTTATATATTTATATATATATACACGCACACACACTGCAGACAGTCACAAAGTGAAGACTACCAAGGCCCCCCATACTCCCAAACTAAGCTGTTCTATTCACATTTAACAAGAATATCCAAAGATGCCATGAAACAGCAACCGTAATACAAAAGTCACCAAAAATATATATGCCATTATGAAGAGCTACCATGTTTTGTTTTGTTTTTTTTTTCGTATATTTTCCTACTTTTAAATAAACCATAAGGACTGGAAAACATATACAACATCAAGTGTACATTGAAAAGGCATGTCCTGTATATAATCAAGATATTTCAAAAAACATTGCACATAAAAAGGGAGAACGTACAGAAAAGAAGAGGGCATGCTGAACAACAGATCAAAGCTACGCTGGATGAAGAGTAATCGACAAATAAGGCCTTGACGGAACACATCGCCAACTGAAGACATGCTCTCCACTTCACAGAACACATTATGAACATGCAACTTTAGAAACAAACAGAAAGGAGCTGAATAGAACCAGTCGTTTGATATCAAAGCTTTGTTCCTTGTTTCACAGATCAAATGGGGTCCTCGCCTATTTGATTCACCTTCAGTCACATTTGAGTAAAACAAAATA
>CAKAOH010038282.1:33489-47562 GCA_916701665.1 Sebastiscus tertius | reverse complement strand
TATATATATATATGTATATATATGTATATGTATGTATGTGTGTGTGTACATAATAACGTCTACAAGTCTGTCGGCAGTGTTGTGCAAGTTTCATATTTCACAATAACTAGTTCACATTCATTTCTCCTTTTTTTTTCTTTTTTTTTTTTTACTGGTCAGACACTATGGCTTTTAGTCTCAAAAAGTCACATAAAAACCAGGCGTGTGCACTAGGGATGTTCATAATTAACCGTTAAACGACATTAAGCATTTTAACCGATTAACACTATCGGTTAAAACAGTTAAATCAAATCTTGTCGGTTAACGGTTAATAATCGGTTAACGAGGGTTGCTTATCGGTTAAGAACATTTTTCAAAATGAGCATCCCCAGTGTGCACGTGATACAAGCACACAGAACGGAAAACCATCCTCGCGAGGGAGCATTTCTGCTTAGCTTTGCACAAACGCAGTCCCGCGAGAGTTAACGACGCTCACGTTCATTAGTAGCAAACGGATACGTTTAGTTCACCGTTCACCAAAAACATGCGCATGTTCAATGCTCTTTTAGCACATTCATGCACAACACTGTCTATCTGCAACTATATCTGTTCACACACACAGAATAATCACAATCATCATAATTCTCACAGACGTTATTGACTGGTCATATGGGGGCTGTGTTGACAGGTGCTGTACTCGTACTCCATCGGTTTCGTCTACATACTGACAGGCCTGCTCTGTGTGGGTGGACTTGGACCAGCAGTGGCATTCTGCTCAGAAGTGAGTATACCTGAAGACAATAGGACTAGATACTTTAAGTTGCAGACATATTACCAAGGTCAAATCTTCATTTTAAGATCAATCACTTCTCATGTATAGTATAATAATCTCGTGCTCCTGTATAACCTCCTGAAATGTGACATGCTGCCTCATTTTAGGCTGTATATACTCCTAAAATGCACTCTATTTGCTTACTGTTAGTCCCGATGCAGTTTTCAGTAATGTTTCTGTGTCAAATTAGTTAAAGTGGACATATCATGAAAAACTTTATTTTTGTGCTCATACATTTGGGTATCTGGAGCGTCTACCAACCCACAAACTGTGAAATAAAACAACCCAGTCAGTTTTTTTGTGGACTGTCTAGATCAGAAAACATGTGATTCAACAAGCCGTTCAGATTTGGCTCCCCTTCCTATGTCACATGCAGGCTCATTAAAATATACGGGCTTTATCGGGAGGGGCGCTTAAAGAGACGCACTAAAACGGGAGTGTTTCCTGAACATTAAAGCATGTAAACATGTTCTAGTAGAAACACAAAAATACAAGTATGAACCTGAAAATGAGCATAATATGTCCCCTTTAAGTTATCATTTATCCTCTCCTCTCCCTCCCAGCATCCTGTGAAGACATACGGTTATGCATTCTTCTTCTCTCTTACGGGTTATTTTGGTATCTCCTTCGTGCTGGCCTTGATCAAGCTCTTCGGTGCCCTGGTTGCAGTGACAGGTCAGAGCAGTAAAAATCTTTTCCTCTCTTCATTCTGGAATAATCTGACCAGTAATTGATTTTTAACTTTAGTTTAAAACAGAGAAAATTGTGACATTATTCACACAATATATTTTTTTGAATAACACAATTACAATAGACTAGAAATGTCTCTTTTAAACATGTTAGAAAGTCACATCTGTTGAGCTTTTGTTTCTTATTTGTAATTAAGTAAAAAACCACATGTGTTTTTCCTCCTTCGCAGTGACCACCGGGAGAAAGGCCATGACTATCGTACTTTCCTTCATGTTTTTCGCGAAACCTTTCACTTTTCAGTAAGTACGGACACCTTTTGACTTGGACCAGTTTTCTTCTAGTTTAAAGTGAGCCCACTCTGGCCTCTCCTTTGACTACTAAAACTTGATTTGGCTCCCCTGCCCCTTGGTTTTTCATGTCCTCAGTCCATTTTCAGACCTTGACTACTCCACTGCTCTTTTCTCCTTGTTCTTCACCCTCCAACTCCTCTGTGCTGTCAGAAGGGGTCTCGTTTTCTGCTTTACCTCTCCTGCTCTGTTTTTTTCTGTCATAACTTTCTACATGCACACACACACACACACAGACTACATACAAGACACAAATCTATCCCCTCCAGCTGGTGTGTGCCCTCCACCGTTGCTGGACTCTTTCATGGCTGCAGTTTACTCTTTTTTAAACTAAAATATTTTACTATCAGTATAGTATTATCTGTCTTTCCGTGACCGTCTTGTTGAACCCCGCTCTCAATATATACCTCGGTATTTTGATATTTTCTCTAAAATAATATAACTGTTTGCCCTTCGATGCCTACGATCATACCAGCCTGAGGTGGTGCTCTGTCATACTGAAGTCAGATTGGTCTTTGGAAATGTATTCTTATTAAGTTTGACTAATTATTCTCTGAAATACAGTTTGCAGGCTGCAGTTTTTTAAAATTATGATTCATTTTATTTATTATTTAATATTTGTTTGCTTTGTTTTATTTCCTTATTTATTATTGGCAATGTGACTGACTTATTGAATTTATGTGTATCGCATTCAGCGGAAGATCACTTTCATTTTGAAGCCAGTTCCTACACGTTCTTTCCATAATGCCTAGTATATACCGTACATGTACAGCAAAAACAACGTGGGGGCTAGTTTGACCGTCTTTTTTGAAGCGGAGGCTTGCATCTTCCATCACCTTCTCTGACCTCAACACGTATAAACTCGCTCTGGCGCTTTACGTCTTCCGCTCTCTCCAGGCTCTTTCCCTATTCCCTGCCTCCCTCCAGATACAAATACACACGCCTCATACACACATCCATGCTCACACGCCACACACACACACACACACACACACACACACACAGCGTGTGTCTGTGGGAGGGAGAGAGGAGGAGAAGCGAAACACCAAAGCGGGTCTCATGCTGACGGCTTAAAACGATGATGCGACAGATAATATTTGTACTCAATGTTCACAATATAGTCATTTACTACATCACACGTATAGAAAAAGACACAATACATCGAGTATATTGCATATATCGGCCACCCCTACATCTGTTTGCACTTTCGCAGTCCACTTCATTTATGCCGTCCCTTTTAAAAAAACATCTAACCTTTCCGTCTCTCCCTCATCAGGTACATCTGGGGCGGCCTTCTGGTGCTCTTCGGCATCTTCTTGAATATTTACAGTAAAAACAAAGAGAAAATGAAGCTTCCCTCCATCAAGGACCTCAGGAGTTGGCTGCTGACGGGAAAGAAAGTCCGATTTCTCGCACAAAACGTATAGGAGGCACCCACGGGGCGTGTAGCCGAAGTCCTGCGCTGGCAGATGTAGAGTTGGCCCAGCTGTCTCGGGGCGCTGAAGCCCGGACTACGAGCCTCACCACTACCAACGTTGAGCCGAGGATGGGTATACAGGGTCTGACCACCAATCAGCCTGACAGACAGCTGGCACACGATTAATGGGATGGGTGATAAGAGTCGCTGTATCCCGTCTCTATCTACCACTAGTGTAGAACTTATACTCAAACTCTGCAGCAAACCGAAGGAACTGTTTTTTTTACAAGGGGATCAATGCTAGTGGGCTCAGAGCCCCACAGAAACATTCCTAACATGGAGGACAACACTGAGGACTTTTCTAAAAGGGAAGCCAGCGCCTTAGCTAACCAAATCGCACAGTTTTGCACTGGAAATGACTCGTACATTTAAACCCTCGAGTGGTTGTAAAAACAAAAACTGGAACATTGGAAGGAAAGAGTACAGAGCGACATGCTAACCTGTCGTGACTGAAATGAATGTCTGCCCCTCCCTCCACCCCCGCCTAGAACAAAAAATACATATTGATAAACGGGCATATCTGCCCCCGCATGTGCCAGAAAGACAGAACAAAACTTTGTTTTTACATAATCACTGTCTTGATGAAAGTGGCTTTTTTTCATAGTTTATTGTTCATTTATATCAGACTGTGCCCCTAATTCATGAAAAACGTGTGTTCATGTTGGGGGACATTTTCGGGGGCGACATTTGCTCCCGTGTACATCAATACATCAACAATGTCAACTGCCATAATTTGCTAACCATGTGTTTGGGTGAAAGGGTACCACTCTTTTTACATTAAAACAAACTGAGACGTTTATCTTAATGTCCAGTGTTTTCTATGTGTGTATGTGTATGTGTGTGTTCTCCCCCCTTGCACCGCTTGAGAGATGAGTTGAAATGTTGCCAAACTGTGTGTGTGTGTGTGTGCGTGTGTTTATCCATCCAGTGGCCTTAGGCGTGTTTGATTAGGAGTCCTGAAAAAAAGATAGCACTGCTAGACAGAAAATAAACAGCAGTCTTCACTGTGCCGAGGCTGTCCTATTCATTTGGATCCATCCTCTGTGTGTATGTGTGTGTTGTGTGTGTGTGTCATTCACATGAATGCCAGTCTCCATTCACTCTAAATGATGATGTGATGAAGCTCACACCTGGTTCTTCAGCGGGACAGTTTCCTCTGTTGGGCCATTCCAGGATATTATGTTTATTTGTCCTCTTGTTTCCTCAATGAAGTGTTTCTACCATTTACATAGCATGTAAACAGTAGATGATTGCATTGGGTGGTTTTTTTATGTTTTGTTTTGTTGCCGTCTCTCGTGCAGACACCAACTCCACTGATTCCCTGGTTTTGGGATGAATATCTGGTTTTAATGGGAAAAAAAATTTAATCCAGATAATCATCATCCCAGGAGATCTGTGCTTGTCCAGTCCTATAGGCCCTGTTCTGTTCAGACCTGGCATTAACATGCATCTTGGGTGATCCGATCATGAGCGGACAGCTCAGCCCTGTCTCCCTCTAAATGATGTTCCCATACAACTAAACTGCATAACCAAAATACCTTTTGAGGGAAACATATTTTCTCTTTTATGGTAGCAGTTTTAAATGGTTTTAAAACATGTGATTAACGTTGCAAATGGAAACAAAACAAAACAAAAACGCAACACAACTACTTTGTTAGGTTCAGTAAAAAAAAAAAAAGACACCATGGTTTAGCTTAAAATGACTACGACACTGAAACAAATCTAAAATGCAACAGCACTACTAAGTTGGGTTTAGGCAACAAAACTACTGGGTTTATGCTTAGTGAAAAAAAAACATCATGGTTTGGCTTAAAATGACTTAAAAACAAAATGAAAACACAATAAATGACTAGTCCAGTGTTTGTTGGATCCATCCACCTCCCCTCTCGCCCACAAGTAGTGGACTTTCTCCTTACACCCGTTATTATTTAATAATGTATTTTCATTCACAGTCGCTCAATAGACTGCGTCACCCGCTCTGTGTGTCGCTCATTGTACTACGTCACTCGCTGCGGCCGTCTGCAGTCTTACAAAGTTATTTCTGATACGTAAAAGTCAAATATTTCCTTCCAAACGTATCTTATTGAGAATGCAGTTGTATGGTAATGTCATTTTTAGGAGACAGGGCTGGGACAGCTCTAAGCACACCTGTAGTTCACACTTAAACAGTACTTAGAGCTGTCCACTTGTGATTGGATCACCCAGGATGCATCCCTGTTTATCGTATTGTAAATATGCATATACAACAGTTTAAAAACAAGTTTCTAATTTTGGTTTTGACAATCTATGATACACAGTGAAATCCATTTTAACACTGTTTTATTAGGAGTCTAAAAATCCACAAAATATGACCAAATTCTTGTCCTGAGATTAATGAGTTGTAAGCTGCGGGGCTGCGAAGTGATTAGAGACGCCGTCCTTCAAACTTGGACCTACAATCCTCCCTGTCAAAGTGCCCTGGAGCAGAGTCCGGCACATGCGTTCTGTCTGCTGACCGTGCATTTTGACCTCTCAACGGAGATGTACAGGTGAGAGAAGAGAACTTCCCTACAGAGGTCAATAAAGTGTTACATTACATTATGTCCAACACTGGAAATCTCACTTTGTTTGATTTGTTTGCGAACCCAAAAGGCCCAATCAAGGAGATATTTAAGTAGGAATAAATTGGAAATGTTTGAGAAGTCTTTTGTCCTTGATGATCGGGGTGTGTGTGTGTGTATGTGTGTGTCACTGCCATAGCGTGGTGTGAAATGAAAGAGACTTGCCAGCTCAGCAGGAGGCAGCTGAGTGTGGCTCTCCCTGTGATCCTAATAGAGGCCCAGATATTACAGTCTCACTTCCTGGCGGGAAACCTAACGCTGGGCCAATTAGTAATTCGGTATTTCATAAAATTTGGCAGCTTGTGTCTGATGACAAACTGACAGAGATCCTCTCTCTCCTCCAGGGAACCTTTGGCAGTACAGCAGTATACACACACACACACACATTGAGAAGTTTTTCTTCCAAAGCAAAGTGGCGAGTGTTGAACATATTGGGGGGCGCATAACTCAATTGAAAACAGAAAATGACTTTGGATGCATTCTGGTTTTGGCGGCAGATTCGGGTTTCACACAAAAAAACACTTTCTTCAAGAGGCCTTTTTTTACGACACACAGCGCCGTGCTTTACTGTTTTTATATGATGGATGAGCAGTGAAACAGTCCATTAGAGGTTGAGAGGTCACGTTGCAGTGTTAAAACATTAGTTTGTCATTATATATATATATATATCTTCAATGCGCGGCGTACAGTACTGCTTCATCGCTATGGGAACGGCTGTTCTCTTCCAGCTCCCCGAAAGGTCATTATGGGATGGGAAAGCCCAGTTGACCCAAGGCAAAGTACATCATTTGTCTTTTTAGCACCAGGAGAACACACCTAACAAAAGCAGGCTGACCCCTGTTAGAACGCTACGAGGATTTGGGCCATTTTTCAAAGCCACATAGGAATTCGCTATCCACTGAAGTCAGCTGTTTTTTATTGTTTTAGACAAACATTTATCTTTTTTTTTTAATCATAAGTGACTTTAGGTGTCTTTAGTACGGCGATGAAATGTGGATATGTGGAATTGTTTCCTTGTTTGATCTAACAAAATGGTTTCAAATTTATATAGGACTTCATTTGTGGCAGTACTCTTTTGTCTTTACTTTTTCCTTTTCTTTCTCCCTCTGCCTCCTCATCGTCCAACCCCCCACTCCCCATCACACACACACACACACACACCTGGCAACCCAGGCCATCCAACCTCCGCTCTCACACGGCTGCAGTCCTTCCTAATAAATAATGGGAGGTGTCCGGAGCTCATCATCCCCGGCAAATAGGCTGCTATATAATATGCAGTCCACTTCAGATATGTTGCTATATAATATGTGGCCCCGACCTCGGATAGCCACAGCAGGGAGGGCTGGCAGCCCATTCGTTATGGGTGCAATCGGTTCAGTGGGGGCAGCGAGGTGGCGAGGTGAGGGATACACAGTCGCTCTCGCAGAGACACACACAAACACACACACAATCCCTGTCGTCCTTGGCTAAATAGGAGGTGCACACACAAACAAATAAAAAGGCTGTATGGATTTATGTGAATGTTGTCAGTTGAACGTTTTAAATCTCATCATGTTTTAAAGAAATATTCCAACAATTTGGGAAACACTTCAACTAATTCACTTTTTAGTTAGATGATCTGACTCTAAGTAAGAAAGCAAATATGCATATTTCCCAAAATGTTAAACCAATTGAAGTAGGGCTGGACGATAATTCCACATGATAAATTATCGTCATTCAATGGAATCGTATCGTGATGAAATAGACTATTGGACTTACCAGAAAACATGCTATATCGTGATATATATCGTTATCGCGATATAAAATGACCTTCTGTATATCATGATAGAAGATTTTGATCATATTGCCCTACATTAAAGAACTATTAAACATATTGCTACAGGTACAACAGGAATGCATCCTCTCTTTTCCTCCTCATTTTTTCAACCTTCCTTAAACCCTTTGCACACCAGGTCCATATTTTTCATCCAAAATTGTCGCACGTTTAAAAATAAATACAACCTCACGTTGTTTCAATAACGTTTACACACCAGCTCCGTCCTCTGACTTTCGTCCGTCATTAATGTTTTCGGAACAGGTTTGATTTTCTGAGTTTTTTCCCATCTGTCAAAAGCCAAAAGAGGGTTGTTTGACCACTCAGAGCCACCGTCCGTGCAAACATCATCATCCAAAAATGGCATCTGATAAACATTCACTTTGTTTCCCGGAACAAAGCACTTTACGATAAAGAAATAAAAGAATACAGAGATGCAGAATTTAAAGATAAATTGTGGCAGGTGATTGCAGAAAGGCTTGGAATCGGGGATGGTTGCAAAACAAAGGATGTAGGAAAGATTAGACAGTAGTGATTGAGTTCTAGGCAGCTAAACGATAGCTTCTTGCTATTGTCATTCATTCATTAGCCCTGTTTGGGACTAGTGCTATCCATCGCTTCATTGTGATTAATTCAGTTTTGTCTCATATTGCATTTTCACAACGAATAGAATAATAAAACGCATCAGACTCAGTGCGCAGGGTTTCTCTGGGTTTTTTATCGGATGACGGATTTTTAAAAAAAAACATACGAAAAAACGAACTTGGTGTACAAAGACCTTTACTTCCTTCTGTCTCTGTCCATTTCCCATACACATGGATTCCATCTTTTATTCCCTTCCTTCATTCCATCTCTCCTCCTTTCCTTCCTTCCTTCCCTCTCCACATCAGCACCTCCCTCCCCACCTCCTCCTCCTCCTCCTCCTCCTCCTCCTACCTCAGACTCATTACACCCCACCCACCCCGTACCCCAGCCTCCGCGAGAAGCTCTCCTCATATAATATGATGGCCATCTGCTAGGCTGAGCCGCGCTTTCCAAAAAGCCCCCGGGCTAGATGTTTATCTGTCGTCCCCCCTCTCAAACTCCTTTAAGGATGCAAAACATATCAGCGATCATCGCCCGCCACAATTAGCACAGGTGCTGCTGAGCTGTAAAGTGATCAGGAGAAATGGGAGGAAACATAATTGAAGTGGATTAGAGCGGAGAGGTGGGAGGGGAAAAAAAAAAATGAAATAAAAATTCTGGAGGCTTGGACAGCGGCCCTTTTCTATACTGCTGTTTAAAATTCACTGTGCTGTGATTAAAACTGGTGCAGAGCGGCGGTGGCGGAAGTCCTGGCAAGGAGTTTTAGTTTTTAACAGCTGTCTAGCGCATTCTAGTGTTTCTCTACCCCACTGTTTCCACGGATGTGGTCCTGTCAGGCTGAAATATGGAGTTGGAGGATTGTGAATTGTATAACCGAGATCGGGGCTTTTTATACATGTACTGCATGTATTTTTCAGCTTTACCTGAGGAGCTTGTACAGCAGCGTATGCGTACAGTCTCACACATGACAAGCCAAATCTTGTATTCAGCTTGTCAGCATCCTCTGACAGCAAACATTTGTGCACGCGCATGCAAATACGTATAGATACTGTACAGAAACACACACACCCTCACACTCACACACACCATTTTGGTATAGCTCGAGCAGGGCCGAAATATTCCGCAGCAGTCACTCATGAAGAGAAATTCTTAATAATAAATATCCAGCCAATAATGAATGTGCTGCCGGCTGCAGTTGTCTTGGGGGCATAATATCTAATTTCCTCCCAATGTTTCATATCCCTACTCCTGCATGTCGACACAGTCCATCATTACACCCCAATGCAGGTTCCTATCACTTTTATTTATTTTTCAAATCAATATATAAATCAAAGCCCGGACAGATGAGATCCAATAAATTACAGAGTGCCGGACAAATGCGGAATGTTTAACTGTGTGCCAGGAGAGGAGATTCCCATGGGTGCTGCTGCCTGGTCTGCGCTGTGTGTGCTAGAGGAAAATCTACTAAATGTCATATTAAATCACGGCTAACTTGAATATTACTCAGTGCTGTTTTTAATACAAGTGGAAAAACTTGTCGGAAGAAGTTTTGTGGATTGCATGTATCATCACTGATGGTCTCTTTATCTTATATTATGTCTTATTCTGTAAATTCTTTTGGAAACTGTAAAAAGAAAAGCACAACTGAGACAAGCAAGTTGATGTTCATTGTGGTCTTGGTAGTAACCGTAGAGTGAAGTGGACGTAGTCACCGTGATGTCACCTAGGGCTGGGCGATATGGAGAAAATCAAATATCGCAATATTTTTTACCAAATACCTCGATATCGATATTGCGACGATATTGTAGGGTTGACTATTGGTGCTTTTACAAAATATTTACACAATGAGATTTTTGTTAAATAATCATGAGTAATGTAGATATAATGACCAAGTGGGTAAAGGGAAATAATAGAATAGCTGGAACAGTCTGGTAAGCAATGAAAACAACACTTACACCACATTACGATATCCAAAATCTAAGATGATATTTAGTCTCATATCAGGATATCGCTATAATATCAATATATTGCCCAGCCTTAATGTCACCCATTATTTGTGGACTGCTGTTTTAAAGGATCGAGTATGGCTTTTTGGCTGTCACCATCTTTGTTTTCGGCCATCGCCATCTTGGTTTCTTGCAACCAGACGCGAGAGGGTGCTGACGAAGGCATTTTTGGCAACCAAAATGTTACCATTAACTCTCATGAACTGAAAACACACTGTGAAAGGGTTAAAGTTGTAAGACGAAAACAGGGACAACTCCCAGACTGGACAACGCCGTGGTAGCGACCTGTCAATCACAAGGTAGCCATGCCCCCCTAAAGCATCCCCCGCTTTATGGTCTATTTGACTCTAAATGGGACCATAATTTACTAAATAAACATCATGCTGTATTGAAGAAGACTTGAAACTAGCGATTGAGACCATAAACTCATGTTTACAATGTTTACTGGGGCAATAAATCAAGTGAGAAGTAGGGTAATTTTCTCATTGACTTCTATGCTACTTTTTGCAACCAGAGGAGTCGCCCCATGCTGGCTATTAGAAAGAATGCAAGTTTAAGGTACTTAAGCATTGGCTTCACTTCTCAGACCCTGAGGTTGCCCACTGGTAGTAACAGAAAATGGAGCCATGACACAGAATTTGAGGGATGCAAAATGGGATCCCCCCCACCAGCATTTAAATTCAACTGGGTGCTGCAAAATAGAGCAGAGGAGCACTGATCTTCTGTGCACCAGCCATGGTGTGTGACTCACCCCCCTTCTATTCCAAGCTCAGCCAAATGGAAAAATGGGAGGGTTAGTGGAAGAAGGGTAAGAAACGGGGGCAAGAGGATAGAGAAGCAGGTGAAATAGAGCATAGAGAACAGGGGAGGAGGGTTCGGCAGCCTTGTAAACCTGCAGCTGCCATGTTGAATCCTCACTGCGGAGTCCGCGTAGGTGCAGGGGGCTAACCAGTCAGCTCGGGCGTAGACCCATAACGTGAAGGGCGGGCTCAGAGGGCACACACACACACACTCAGAGCTATACCTGAGCGCAGCAATCATCACTATCAGCAGGGAATATGCTACCATCAGGCCCCATAACGTCAGAGTACACCTTGGCGCTGACACCACATGACATGCATATGTGCGGAGGCAGCGTGAGGCGATGCCAGGCCAGGCAGCAGCGGGGGTTTGAAGGAGATTCCCATTGACAGTGGTCCAGTGGGGGGATGAGGAGACCTCCACTGCAAAGTGAAACAGCAGGCCTTCCTCGCTACATGGTAGGAACACAAAGGGAGAAGCAGAGCCACATGGGCACTGAGAGAAAAGTATGAAAGAAATGTCAGATTATGTCATCTGGTGCTGTGAGTAGCTGGCGTACTGCATGTTAAAATAATAACAAGAGTGAAACATAGTAGTCTATATCCATAATTGGAAAATTAATGCTTAAAGAGGACCTATTATGCTTTTGTGTTTGTTCCCTTTCCTTTAGTGTGTTATTTTGTGTGCATGTAAAATGTCTGCAAAGTTACTCTCCCCCACAGAAACACTGCTCCTGAACTGTCTGAAACTCCTTGCTTGAAGTCCCACCTTTTCTTCCGTAACATTGTGACATCACCAAGTAACACATTTGCATAATACCTGCCTAGCGGCTAGTTTGGCACAGCCTCAAAACAAAGCTAGTTAGAGTGGAGCTGGAGCGGAGAGTTTGGTTTGTTTGACCAATCACAACAGAGTGGAGCCGGCTGACCAATCAGAGCAGACTCGCAGAGGGTGAAAAGAGGTGCTGCAGCACAGCCGGGATGAGAAAAGTAAAACTTTTTTGACCATGAAAGCATGTAATCATGTTGAAGTAGAAACCCAAAATACAAGTATGCACCTGGAAATAAGCATGAGATTTCCCCTTTAATATCAAAATATTATAAAAGTCACATGTGGCAGGAGCTGGAATTAGCAGCACAGTATTACTCCATGACATAGACTCTATGTTCGGGCTGCAACTATCAGTTATTTTCATTATTGATCAATCTTTTCTCTCAATCAATCAGTCTTTAAAATGTCAGAAAATAGTGAAATATGACCATCATAATTCTCCAAGGCCCCAGGTGACATCATCAAATTGCTTGTTTTCGCTGATCAACAGTCCACAACCCAAAGATATTCAACACTTTCGATCACATAAGACAAAGAAAAGCAGCAAATCCGCACCACTGAGAAGCTGGAATGTTGGCATTTTTGTTGGGTTTGAAGGCTCTTGGGCAATGCTCAGCTCTGAGCAGAAAAACGTCTTATGGCACCATTACTTTGTCTCTTAAAGGTAGGGTTGGTAGTGTTGTTCAAATACAATTTTTTGTTATATTTGTTGATATTCTCATTACGTCCCGACAGCAATCAATAAATCGAAGGCTCTGAAAAAAAAAATCCAGTATCTGTGGCTGTTGCAGGACTGTAATGAGGCCGTCCAATCATTTAATCCAGCTAACAATAGCCATGTTTGTTGTTTACGTTCATTATGATAGTTTTGGGGGACTGGCTTCGGAGGAAGGCCTGAAGGGACAGACTGTCAGTGTTGCCGACTTGGCAACTTTCTCACTAGATTTAGGGACTTTTGGAGCTGCTAACTAATTTCATTGGAAAAGAGATGGCAATATTTGGCTGGCTTTTTCGGGTGGATCATTTGTAAAAATCTAGTGTACTCTTACTAGTTTCTCAGAATTACCGACCCTGCCTTTAAGTCTGCTGGTCTCAACCAGTGTGATCTGGCTCTTATAACGGTTCAATCTTCTTGGTTTGATCACGACTCTGATAGCAGCATTTTGTAAGAGTTGGTCGGTTAAGAACACATACAGTACGTCTCAACAATAAAAATGCATACTTTGAAACATAGTACTGTAGCTTATTGATATCCATAGGGAACTTTTCTCTATGTAGACTCCTTATCAAAATGTGTGACAAAGGAAGTGAAAATGTGGTGTTGAAGGGCTGGATATGTCATACCATGAGTCTCAAAAGTAGTCCCTGAAAGCATCTTTGTCATTAAATCACATCCATCAAACATCAGGTGAAGCACTGATATGTGCACAGAGAGGCTTGTTGAGCACTCAGGTAGGAGAATTATGATGCTTGTGATGAATTCTTCATTTTCAGTCCACAAGTTGTTAAAGTCTGGGTGCAACTCAGAACATGATGCCTTCAACCAGTTTCCAGGCAGTTTCTATGTTGCCTACTGTATGCTACTGACTGACACTGAGAAGAGACAACCATTTCTTTTAATAATAGGAACATAAACATACAGCCAATAAATTGATACCTAGCAAACAGTTAAAAAAAATAATAATAATACTTCAGATATGATCCTTTTTCATCCTTTTATGAAACCCTAAGCTGATAATCCACCAGTTAGACATCAAACTGGAAGCAAAATTTGGTCCTTTATTTTACTTTTTTTTATTTTATAATTCTTATTTTATTCAAAAGGTATTCATAAAATAGGCAAAATAATTTTCTGATCAATCATCACAAGACAGAATACCAAAATCTCCAACCATGTGACGGTTTGAAACAATTACATACAGTATCTTTTAACGCAACACTGGGAAACAAGATCTCATTTAAAAACAATAGCAAAGCAGAAGGCAGTTGTTCCAATATGGAGAATATAAAGAATAAATAATCCAGTTGTCTGCAGTGCCCCAACGCAAAGCAATTTAACGCATCAGTGGCAGCCGCCTATTAATTTCCTGTAGAAGGAAAAAAGGGGGGGGG
>CAKAOH010038282.1:0-33469 GCA_916701665.1 Sebastiscus tertius | reverse complement strand
GGATTCGTGTGAAATTTGGGTGGTCTAACCCTCAAACTACTGTGATGCTAAATTGCGAAGGAAATTTTGATCGGACAAACGGTCATGCCACACGTGAATTTTGAAGTTACCCCATGACACAGAAGGCTGTTGTTACTGGTTTTTACCAAGTCCCATCTGCTCCAAACTTCTCAAGCTTGATAATAGTCCTGGTCTGAAGACAGATAACTGCCACGACAGCGTGTTCCCCGACGTGCGTGTTCCCCAGACGTGCCAGCGTGGGCGAGGGCCCGTTCATCGCTGCTTGCAGCTTTAATTTTATTTTATAATTCTTATTTTATTCAAAAGGTATTCATAAAATAGGCAAAATAATTTTCTGATCAATCATCACAAGACAGAATACCAAAATCTCCAACCATGTGACGGTTTGAAACAATTACATACAGTATCTTTTAACGCAACACTGGGAAACAAGATCTCATTTAAAAACAATAGCAAAGCAGAAGGCAGTTGTTCCAATATGGAGAATATAAAGAATAAATAATCCAGTTGTCTGCAGTGCCCCAACGCAAAGCAATTTAACGCATCAGTGGCAGCCGCCTATTAATTTCCTGTAGAAGGAAAAAAGGGGGGGGGGTGGGGGTGGGCTGGGAGCACTGATTGGAGAGACAACACAGCCGCATCATGTATCACTTCAGAGCCAAACAAGGCGCACACACACACACATGAATCCACACATGCACGTCATAGTTGTAATGTTGTTTCCCACAATGTCAGCGGTTGCACGGGAGCGAGGTGGCACTTTATGCTTAATGATAGTGAATTAAAAAGGGAAGCCTACAGATAGAGAGGCCCATATGTGACTCTTATCCTTAGGGTGTTGCATCAATAATAGCCCCCTCAGGCAGGACGTCCCTGCTTCTCCTATGCATTCACTGCAAATCCCAGTCCGCTTTAATTAGGTATACCCATGCTCCTGACCCCTCCCCTGCTTACCAAATAACTAAAGAGGGCGTGGCGGCGCCAATATCGCTGGCGCCGATCCAAACGGCGACACCTCTTTCACCACGGGGGAGGAAGAAGGACGGGGGGGGGGGGACCGTGGTGCTATAAATCCAGAGGTATTTGGACACGGGCCACCATCGGTCCCAAACGACCACTGTGGTGGCAATAAACACGCAGGGGCCACAGCCAATAAATGTATGATCTTAAAAACATCATGGCTGCTGAACTTCTTACTGCGTTCTCAATGTTCCCCCATCCCACAAGCCACTTCCTTCTCGGTAGCAGAGAGAATGATCTTTATTAGAGCTGTCAATCAATTCAAATATTTAATCATGATTAATCGCATGATTGTCCATGACATTTTTTTTATCTGTTCAAAATGTACCTTAAAGGGAGATTTGTCAAGTATTTAATACTCTTATCAACATGGGAGTGGGCAAATATGCTACTTTATGCAAATATATGTATATATTTATTATTGGAAATCAATTAAAAACACAAAAAAAAAATTACAAATATTGTCCAGAAACCCTCACAGGTACTGCTTTTAGCATAAAAAAATAATGCTAAAATCATAACATGGTAAACTGAAGCCCAACAGGCAACAACAGCTGTCAGTGTGTCAGTGTGCTGACTTGACTATGACTTGCCCCAAACTGCATGTGATTATCATAAAGTGGGCATGTCTGTAAAGGGGAGACTCGTGGGTACCCATAGAACCCATTTTCATTCACATATCTGGAGGTCAGAGATCAAGGGATGACGTTTTTTCCTCGCCAAAATTATTATTATTAAGTTATTTATCCTCCTTCATGTCGAGCTTGTATGACATGGTTGGTACCAATGGGTTCCTTAGGTTTTCTAGTTTCACTCTATCTTTAAAACTGAGCCCGCTACAACCAAGATCGATCGCGTTAAAGAAATTAGTGGTGTTAAAACAAATTTGCATTAACGCGGTATTATCTCGTTAACTTTGACAGCTCTAATCTTTACTAAAAGTTTAAAATATTTGCGATTTCTGTTTACCAGCGACGGACCACTTCCTTCCTCACCAAAAAAAACAGCAACACTGACTGGACCGTCTCTCTGCCACTCTGCCAGCTATTCATTTGACCTGTCTCATAGAATCAGTGTTTTGTTTGATGCATGGTTTTTCATTATCACTATGGCCCATCATTACTTTCCTCTTATTATAGTCTGGGGGACATTCGAGACAGTTCAGAAGAGCTGCGAATGAGGGACAACACACACACACACACACACACACACAGTCATTTCTTTCTTTTGGGGGAGAGAGAGAAAAAAAAAATGTGCCCCACAGACATAATGTCTGTGTTTTCCTGCAATTAATTAATGGGTCCCCAGCTAGTTAGCAGTAGGCAGCACTTGTTTCACCGTGGCGACTGAGAGAGGGCGAAAGGGGCTGGAGCCAGGCTCGCCTCGGTAGCTGCGGGCTTTTAGTTGTGAGCCACTGGATTTGGAACTATTTTTAACGAAATCCTTTTATGGATAGATAAATCTGATTTTATGCAAGAAGAGTCTCCTGGGTTTCAATTAACTGGGGGTCACGCTGCAGATCTATCACAAAAAAAGAAAGAGGGAAGGGAAGAGAAGAGAGAGAAAGAGGGGGGGAGAGGGAAAAGATAGAAGAGAAAGGGAAGAGGAAAGCCTTTGATTAATACGGCCTAATTAAACATTTGTGAAATGCATTATCTGCACTGTTTTTTTGTTGTTTTTTTCCCGATGAGCCACGGTTGCCTAATTGTCTGCATGCCCCCTCCCCTTATAAAAGTTGTTTTGTGGTTACATCATGGCTGTTAATAATGCAAAAGACGCTTTGGAGTCCCTTTTAACTGCAGTTTGTCTTTCCACAATTGAGGATTCAAAGAAAATATGTAATTGGGAATGCTGTGTTTCTCTTCAACTGGAGTCCTCTGGGTGCCTCTTGAAAACATTTGACTAACTGCAAAGATTTGGTGGCGATCGGTGTGGGGTTGGGAAGGGGGAGGCGGGGAGGCACACTTCTACATGAGACTCTGGAAACTAATTTGATTCCTAAAACATGCAAGATGACAGCTTCCCCGCTGCACGGCGGAGGTAGATTTGACTTTGAATCATGACACACTGTTTAATCACGGGCCACGAGGCATGGAGAGTCGCTAGACCCGAGGAGAGTCACATAAAGAGTGTCAAGCATGCCGGGGCGAGAGATAGAGAGAGACAAGAGAGAGAGGGCGAGAAAATCCATAACAGATTAAACAGTGTTTGGTCAAAACACACAGCATGATATGTGCGTCTATCACCTCGCCGCTCTCTCCGTCTCATTGCGATGCATATTTCTTCCCCAGCCAGCCCGCTCGCTCATTGTTAAACTACCCACAGGGCACTTCTTAATGTGAAGTTGATCTCAGGTTGTAGTCGCTTACACGTGCACACACACACACACACACACACACACCGGTTCCACTCAGCACACTCCACCCCCATTGCTGCCATGACATTTCTCTCCCCCATTCAATTCCCAGCGTGTGCAGCAGTAGCAAAGCGTATTATGTCCATCTTTCTTCTCTCTCTCTCTCTCTCTCTCTCTCTCTCTCTCTCTCTTTCTGCATAGTGGGGGAATGATTCAGTTCATCAGAGCATGGAAATGCGCTCGTATACCTTTGGCTGAAATGCACCACACACACGCTGGACTAGCACAGGTCTGTTTGATGATACAAGCCGCCACAGAGCTGGGCTAACACAGCGGAGGCACCCGATTCAACTGTTATCAGACTATAAAATAGGCGTTATCGGTCGCCATAAGCACCATAGATGTGGGTCAATAGGGGCCTATTACACCTACTGTGTTGTAAAAGTGAAAGCACATTTTGAATGTTATGTTTTGAACACAAATAAAAAAGCTTCTTTAGGTTTAGGCAACAAAACTACAACTTCTTTAGGTTTAGGCAACAACTTAGTTAAAGGTGTTATTGAAAAAAAAAATTATTATGATTGTGAATTAATCATTTAAAAAATGTTGGTGAATCCAAAATTAAAGTTTTTTTCATCTCTGTCGAAGATATCTGACGTTTGGTTTCCACTTCTAACAAGGCTTTTAACAAGGTGTGACATCTAGTGGCTGAATGTTATGTTATGTTGCACCTTTAAGTTTAGGGGAAAACATTGTGTTTTGGCTTAAAATAACTGTTTCTAAAGTGAAAGTGACACTTAACACTTGTGAACACAAAGACAACTACACGTTATTGGTTTCACATGGGATACAAACCCCAGCCTCTTGGGTGAAAACCAAGTGAATAGATGATAAAACCTACCAGAGGGTGTAGTAGGCCCCTACTGACTCACATCTGTGGTGCTTATAGTGACCAAATGGCCCGACAACAGTCTAATCGGCTGGCAGAGTATATACTCTCTCTCTCTCACACACATACACACACACACAAGTAACGCTAATTATCAGGCAGGTTGAACAGTGACAAATTCCTCTTTCATTACCTTTTATTATCACCAACAGTCTCCATCACACACGTACAAACATCCACACTGATCTGTGCCTCTCTTCCACGTTGTACCCGTCTTTATTTAACAGTTAACTTAACTGTCTCCACAAACATTTTTTCCATCACCATCTTCAAGTCATTTCTGTTATTCTCCATTAGAAACTGTCCTGTGTTTTAACATGCTTGCAGTCTTGTGGATAAACCAGCTACAATCAATGTTTTTTTATCAACAATGGATCACATCACTACTTGTATGTGAAAGGGGTAGCTCGTAAGAAGAACCAGTAAAAACTTCTCATCTGTCTCTGCAGTTCTCTTCAGCTCCACGGAGCTTTATGGCGTCTTTCAGATGATTGTTTAAATTTTCCGGCTTGCAATTTTACTGTTTTGGTTCACTCTCATTGCTCTCATAGCATCATTTTCGGCTCGGTTTGGAGTGAAAAAAAAACACTGTACACTACCTGCCCAGCACCAAATGGCAGACAGGCAAAGTTGGTGAATATAGTGGAGTTAGTTGAGACCAAAAACAGAGCTAGGTGGGAGTGAATGTTGGACTTAGATTCATCGTATGGCCATCTGCTCTCTGTTGGATGTGTAAATACACGACTTTTTGCTTGCAAGTTCACTCTGTCAACTTAAATGGTGATAATATATAGCAAAGCATAGATTGCAATTTTCTTGGCAGATTCCAATTTCTGATTTTTTAAATGTCTGACCTGCCGATTCTGATTTTCTTTCTGAGAACTATAACTGACAGCAAGGATCCAGACTAACTTTTTTCACCACTGTTATAATCTACCTTCCCATTTTTTTCTGAATAGAGCTTAAGCACATCATAATGCAAGTCAATGCAACCTCCGTTAACCTTGTTGCTGTTTAGCTCCGTACAGTCGGCAGACGAGCCGGTCACTCTAAGCAGCATGCATGAGAATGAATTATAAAATAATAAGTGTTTGATAAAGTTAGTTGTTCCAAATGTTTCAACGTTGTCCCTCCATGGCTTATTTTGAAATTGCAAGCTTTATGTCTGGGGTGTTGACGTGACGGTAGAAATTCAATGAAGCGCGGGTAAACGCCAGGAGTATCTATGACTGGCAAAAAATCTGAAATATGGGACAGATTGGCTGAAAACCGTCTGATTCCGATCAGCAGCTGATCAATCGGTGCATCTATAATAACATATCAGTGTTATGTTTATTTCCACTGCCCCAAAACAGTGTTCAGGTACAACCAGGGCAGCTAGATGGCCTGCGTATGCAGCAACTTCAAAGAGTGACTTTACACCAATTTTGTAAAACAGCGCTTTACTGCTCTGGTTGAAAGTTTCAAGCTTGTTTTATCTCTGGGTGTGCACCATTATAACCACACCCACCAGTGAAGTCACGGTGTACTGACCACACCCTGGAGTGCACTTGTACATCACTGCACAAAGGTGAGAAGTGAAACCACTGGAGGTCAGCAAGAACAAGATATTCAGGGGCTGTTAAGTCACTCTTTTTAAAACAAAAACGGCAAACTCATGTGTGACACGGAAAAAAAAGTGACTTATTAAGGCAGGCATCTGTCACTAAAATGTTTTACCCTGCTTCACCCGTTCTCTTTTTTTCTACCCGGTTCTTGCTCTCTTCTCCTCCCATCCTCCACCTCTCCGTGGTGCCCTTACTTCCTCCTCCCCTATATCTCGCTTGGGAGAGAGAGAGGATGTACCACCCTCTCCTATATTAAGCTTGTCATCTCTGCTTCCAAGGTGCTCTAAGTGGTGGCAGTGCTATGGTGCTATAGCAGGGTGCTAGCAGGGTCTGCACTGAGCATGCCCAAAGAGCCAACCTTACTAATTAGAGATCCAACCTTGATGAGTGCTCTCTCTCTCTCTCTCTCACACACACACACACTCGCTCTCTCTCTCCATAAGCATGTGTATCTGGGCCCAGAAATTACTTAATATGATATATTAACATATTTCTGGCAGGAACGGCAGGAGGAGGGTGCTCGTTGGGAGACAAATTTTCCAAATTAATTTCTAATTTAAAATCCTATGCCTTTTATTATAAGCTGTGGGCGCCCTTGGTGCCCGAGACACAGCGAGGAAGAGGGAATAAAGGCAGATGGAGAGCAGCGAGAGAAGGGTGAAGTCAAGGATGGAAGGATAGAAGGAGGCATAAGAGGATGCTTTAATAACCCAGGCCCGGTCTTTGCCCACAGACCAAATGAATAAACGGAGGGGGGATATGAAGACACAGGAAGGATTTAACTGCACATGACCGGCTGAACTCGGCCCCAGCTTAATTCAGCCATGAGAGAACATCCCCAGAGAGGAAGAAGAGAGAGAGGAAAATGAAAACGGGTCCAAAAGTTCTAGGCATCCTTGGATCTCCCCTTTGCCCTAATTAGTGGCCTCACATCCTCGCTGAGCCTGAGAGAGAGGAGAAGCCAGCGGCCATGACCATGGGTCAAATCTTTGAGAAGTTGTTGTGAATCCACACACAATAACCCCGGGTGCTCATGGGAAATGTAGGCCTGGGAGCGTGTCCGCGTGGAATGGTACTGGAGGTCTTCAGAAGCTCAAAATGACCAATTAGGCCGTCTTATTGTGGCCAGAGATAACGCAGGAATCGGTCAACATCTTCTGTTCATAATTCATGCCTATTACTGAGGATTAGCTGCACTCATCCTTTCAAGGGCTTACACGCAGTTAAATGATTCATTGAATCGCAAGGCATGAATTGTAATTACTGCACCAATTTGTAAAGGAATTCTCTATAGTCAGAATAACGCGAAAAGTGTAAAATATGTGCATGTGTAACATTTAGGTCAACAGGCGCGTGTTCTACTTTGATTCTCATAAAACAAAGCTCTGGAAAATCAAGTTAAAGTGGAAAACTGACAGAGCCGTCGTGCCTCCACTCGAGGTGTTATTAAGCACTGTGATATATATTGTTTCGAGTTTACCTCCTTCGCTGTCATATAAGTGCCAGTGTGCATTTACTTTACAGCGTGTTCATCCTCAAATTAAACATGAAGCAGGAGCTCTGATGCTCTGATGATGATGAGGTTCTGTCTGAAGTCATCCCATTCTACATCAACATGTTTCACTAAGGCGTGTTAAGAATGTGAGAATCTAGACGATTTTAGGCCTGATTCTCCCATCATGGCAATCGTTAGCAAAGCCCCGATTTGTTAATGGTTCTAAAGATTATCTTTCCAGATATTCCTGTCATGTGAGGTATGTTTAAGAGTGTTTTTTATATCTTCCAATCGGCTCGGAAGTCCATCCTGGCCGCACCGATATTAAATCATAAACATTAAACATGTTCAATATTTACAATCGGATATCCTGTTGTGTGTGGGGAACCCAGGACACCCAGGACAGCCGATGACGCAGTCACGTGGGAAAAACGATATAGCCAATTGAGAACCAAGCTGACTGAAGAAGGAAGGACAACCACCGCTGTCATTGCGGCCGCGGCTAATGCATGAGCTAATGCAAACTGCGAAGCATTAAACCTGCAGTAGGCAGAATGTTTTTGGCATCATTGGGCAAAAAATCCATAATAACCTTCAAGCATATTGTAATTCAAGTGTTCTGAGAGAAAACTAGACTTCTGCACCTCCTCATGGCTCTGTTTTCAGGCTTTAAAAAATCTAGCCAATACTAGATTAGCTAATAATCATAGGTCATTTCAGAGAGAGCGTTCCTATTGGCTGTGCTCCAGCTGATGGGTGGTGCTTGGTATTTCCTCAACTGATCTCAACATGGCTGCCGGGTCACAAACTTTCTCATTTTACAGCTAAACAGTACACTGCAAGATGTTTCTGAAAACATTTGAGGTGAGAAATAGGCATTACAGTAACAGAATAGGTACCTAGTTTGACCAGATCGGAGTTTGCTAGTGATTGACAGCTGCTCAGAGATGGCAGGCTCCAGCTCAGCCCTGATTGGTTGTTTTCCTCCGGTCTGTGACATCTTGCAGATGCCATTAGGACACCGGAGGACATAGAGGTACAGGATTTTTTTCCAGATTACCTGTCTCATGCACTACTGTCAGGACATAGTGACAGTTTTATAAAAAATAACTTTTTTTAATCATATTTGTTCCAATTCTACCTTACTTACTTAGTCCTTGTTGTGCCTGGTGGCACATAGGGCAAGGACTAAGGATCTCCACTCATCTCTGTTGTTTGCTTTCTTCTCAATGCTGTTCCAGCTGTGTCCTCTCGTCTTCATTTCTCCTTCGATGGTTCGCCTCCAGGTTGTTTTGGGCTTCCCTCTTTTGCGTTTTCCCTCCAGTGTCCAATGCAATGCCACTTGTGTCATGTCGTCAGATGGTTTCCTTAATACATGTCCATCTCCATCTTCTTCTTATCAATATTGTTTCCATGTCCAAGCACCCTGTCGTTTGGTGTAGTTCATGGTTTGGGATCTTTCTAGGCCAGAATATCCTCATGAGCTTTCTGAGGCGGGTATTGTGAAAGCTAGAAAGCTTGCCTATGTCTTTTTCAGTCATTCTCCAGCACTCAGCACCATAAAGAAGTACAGATAGTACACAGCTGTTGTATAACTTTAACTTGGTGTTTCTAGTTATGTGTGTTGACTTCCAGATGTTTCCAAGTCTTAGAAATGCTGTCCTTGCTTTTCCTAATCTGACCATAATGTTTTGGTCAGCTCTGATGTTACCCATCATCCGCCACGTTTGTTCACAAACAACACCTCTTCCCATTTTCCCTAATCACTATGGCTATGGCACCATGCCCCCTGATGGGAGAAACTCTGCACGAAGTACAGAGTGTCCCAGGCGCTGTGAATGTGTGAAGAACATGAAGTCCATTGTCGTGTCTGTGTAGGTCATTCCAGATGTGTTTGTTCACCACTTTATTTGCCTCTATGAAGGTTTATTCTCTGGTGGGCCCATTGCCCAACAGACCTGTAGTTTTGCTTATGTAAATTATGTAATCTTGATTCTGTAATCCAGACATTTTGGAAGATTTACATTTTTATTTAGTCGGGACTCTTGTTGTTCATGAATAGAATATGTTTGTGTGTGGTTTGCTGCTTTGGCCAAATCCCTGCCCACCACACAATATAGGAACAAAACTGTTAAATTTAACATAACATGTTGTTATGTGTGGGATTTCTCACATTTTCAACATCTGTTAAGATTTGAAACATCTTTTAGTGTGGGCCAGCCTTTAGCAGAGTAACATTACATGATTTATTGTCATTAAGTAAAAGATTATTTCAACATCATAACAGCAAAAGTCATGTCTCTAATTGGTTGCAGCTCCATGTTTTTACTCTGAGCAAAATCATTTGTTTCCCCTTTAAAGAAGAAATTAAACTTTGTACAATGTTACATCAGTGTGTAAATAGCGAGTATATCAGTCATGATATTCCTTGTTAAGCTATTATCCACTGACTCACTGTGCGACACGCACAGACTTGTAACTGCAGATTGTACACAGCTGTTGTATAACTTTAATTTGGTGTTTCTAGTTATGTGTGTTGACTTCCAGATGTTTCCAAGTCTTAGAAATGCTGTCCTTGCTTTTCCTAATCTGGCCATGATGTCTTGGTCAGCTCCACCATCTGATGTTACCCAGCTTCCGAGATATGTGAAAGATGACATACATGTCAGTTGTTGTCCATTTGGCTTTATGACAGGTCCAATTCTATCTACTGCAGCTTTAAGTAGTAGTACGATGGACCTCAGAAATGGAGGCAACAACATGAGTGTTTATTTAACGTGTCTCAATGACTTCATCCATTATTTTTCTTCTTTCTTTGTGAATTTTCAGTACAAAGTATTGCAAAAACAAATACTTCCTGCCCATCATCCGCCACGTTTGTTCACAAACAACACCTCTTCCCATTTTCCCTAATCACTATGGCTATGGCACCATGCCCCCTGATGGGAAGAAACTCTGCACGAAGTACAGAGTGTCCCAGGCGCTGTGAATGTGTGAAGAACATGAAGTCCATTGTCGTGTCTGTGTAGGTCATTCCAGATGTGTTTGTTCACCACTTTATTTGCCTCTATGAAGGTTTATTCTCTGGTGGGCCCATTGCCCAACAGACCTGTAGTTTTGCTTATGTAAATTATGTAATCTTGATTCCGTAATCCAGACATTTTGCAAGATTTACATTTTTATTTAGTCGGGACTCTTGTTGTTCATGAATAGAATATGTTAGAGTGTGGTTTGCTGCTTTGGCCAAATCCCTGCCCACCACACACTACAGGAACAAAACTGTTAAATTTAACATAACATGTTGTTATGTGTGGGATCTCTCACATTTTCAACATCTGTTAAGATTTGAAACATCTTTTAGTGTGGGCCAGCCTTTAGCAGAGTAACATTACATGATTTATTGTCATTAAGTAAAAGATTATTTCAACATCATAACAGCAAAAGTCATGTCTCTAATTGGTTGCAGCTCTATGTTTTCACTCTGAGCAAAATAATTTGTTTCCCCTTTAAAGAAGAAATTAAACTTTGTTTACTGTACAGGCACTTCTACAATGGTTACATCAGTATGTAAATAGCGAGTGTATCAGTCATTATATTCCTTGTTAAGCTATTATCCACTGACGCACCGTGCGACACGCACAGACTTGTAACTGCATGTTTAATCACCAATCTACCCAGGAGCCTACAGCTCGTTTCAACTAATATCAAATAATAGCACAGCTCACCGTGTGATGAACAAACACCCGCTTCCTTACACAAAGACACACACAGGCTCTCGCTGCTACACCCTTCAAACATGGCGGTGTAGCGGACACGGACATGTGTCTTCCATTTCGGCTCTTGGGGGACGAGGAGGTTTTGTGGTGCTTGTGTTTCAGCTTTTTTTCTTTTTTTGCCGCAACTCTGGGTGCCGCGTTGGCTCGGGGAGAGGCACGGCGCTGTAATTAAGGACAGAGGGAGGAGGATGTTCGTTAGATGTAGTGTCCTCATTAGTGTAAGTTCCACCCGGAGGTGGTGCTGAGCAACGAACACCTAATGAGACGCATATTGTAATGAAAGCGGGGGACCAACAACCGCCCGGATACAGGCATGGGCTCTCAAATTGGGGTGCGAGGACAGACTTTGGATACAGTACTGCACAATGTATAGATTTCTTGCTCTGTAGGGTATATCATTAGTACCGTACTCATGCAGCAGGTATAAAATGACAGCTTTTGGGAATATCCTCAGTTCTAACATTGCACAAGACTTGGGCCATGTTTAAATGTGCATTCAGATCATGTTATGTGATGAGCTGTCTCAAGGTAAGTGAGCACAAGAGACTATTCCATTGTCACTTTTTGTTTTCTCTTCCGCTCCAATCTATTCATTTAGGCCTTTAGATGATAAGCGTTGCATTGGTATGCCAGGCTACAAATCACTGATACATACTGTAAGCAGCCAGCCAGCCGTACAGACACTGTAGGGGCTCACCTGCCCTGTGGCTAAAGACGACTGTAGCTACTGTATCCTGCACACACACACATGCACGCAGTGTTGCACGCACATAGACAAAATGTGTCACAGCGTGCTTCTCGCCACAAGTACTGTACAGGTAATCTCACTTAATCATCTCAGAGGTCACCGCGAAGCGAGGTGGGGCGATAATTGCTGTGCCGAGCAGCGAAAAGTGAAGGATTGCAGGGCGAGAAAAGAGGGAGAGGGAGGCAGAGATGAATAGAAGAAGGAAAGAAAGAGGGAGGATGAGAGAATGGAGATGGAGAGAAAGTGTGTGAGCATGTGTGTGTGTGTGTGTGTGACTGCTAGAGGGCAGATTCAGAGACAAAGCATACTGGCGCTGCAAGGACAATTGTCGGCCCTGATGCTTAGACAGAAAATAGAATCAGAAAGTCCTTTAATGGAGGATATTATTATGTATTTTTTTGTGCTATGGAATATTTTCGGCGCTCTGTTATCTTATTTTTAGGGCTGTCAAAGTTAACGCGATAATAACGCGTTAACACAAATTTGTTTTGACATCACTAATTTCTTTAACACAACTTGCGATTTTTGGGTTAGATGTAGAAAAACTACGGAAATTGGTAACAACCACGTTTGTCGAGAAGGAGGTTAAATAACGCTCCAAACGTACGCTACATTTTGGCAAGGAAAAACTGGCATGGCCATTTTCAAAAGGGTCCCTTGACCTCTGACCTCATGGGTATCCACGAGTCTCCCCTTTACAGAAATGCCCACTTTATGATTATCACATGCAGTTTGGGGCAAGTCATAGTCAAGTCAGCACACTGACACATTGACAGCTGTTGTTGCCTGTTGGGCTTCAGTTTGCCATGTTATGATTTGAGCATATTCTTTAATGTTAAATGCAGTACGTGTGAGGGTTTCTGGACAATATTTGGCATTGTTTTGTGTTGTACATTTGCATAAAGCAAGCTTATTTGCCCAATCCCATGTTGATAAGAGTATTAAATACTTGACAAATTTTCCTTTAAGGTACATTTTTAACAGATAAAAAATGTGCAGTTAATTTGCGATTAATCACGATTAACTATGGACAACGATCCGATTAATCGCCTTTAAATATTTTAATCAATTGACAGCCCAAATTATTATTTTTTAAAATGCAGTAAAAACTCCATTTAGAAAGGCATAATGAGTTATTATGACAGCTATACCAGGTATGTGATTAGGAAAGCAAGACAAAAAAAAAGAAATAGATGCAACAAGAGGGAAGATGGAAGAATAAGAATGAAGGATAGAGAGAAACAGGGTGAGGGAGCGTGACAGCCTCTCTCCCCCGGGGGCTAACGGGGGGCTGCTGGCCTCCCTCGGCCGGCGACAGCCAACCAAACAGGTACATCGCGAGATGATTTAAGGCGATAATAACCTCCACTTTGGGGGATGGATGATGCCTCTCGCGTGGCGGCTTGACGCTTAATGAATGAAACATTAGTAAACACTACTAAAAACATGATTAGAGAGCCCCCCTGCCGACAGCAGGCGAGGAGGAGAGAGAAAAAAAGATGAGTACGCAAATGTGTCTTCACCACCACCCACAGACACACCACCACCCTCTCCTCCCTCTCGTCACTCTGACTGGATTGTCCAATTTTTTATTCCTACTCAGCACTTTTGAATAAAAGATGAAAGAGAGGAAAAGGGACCTCAGGAGGCAAATATGTATCAGTGTGTGTGTGTGTGTGTGTGTCTTCTGGGTCTGTTGCCACTAGACCAAATGATATGTGTACAGCAAGGTGTGCCGCCTGCAGATATGCACAAGCCATACAAAGTGGCTTTATATATACAGGCAGTGAGACAAAGCTCTCTGGATGCGAGGTGAAAAGAGGCAAGGACTCACTGAAATAGATATGCTCTGTCACTGCCCTACCTACCAGTCAGCCTCAGCTAAGGAGTAATGGAAAACATCCAGGATCGTCGTGATCCATGGGCAATAAAATTAGGAGTCAGTTAATAAAAACGTCATGCAAAGTACCATAAATAAATATCTTTTCATGGCATGTTCTCAAGAGTTTGTTTCATGAAGTGTGCTTTAGTTGCAGACAAGAACATTGATGTTAAAGAGGACCTATTATGCTTATTTTCAGGTGCATAATTGTATTTGGGGTTTCTATTAGAACATGTTCACATGCTTTAATGTTCAAAAAATGCTTTATTTTTCTCATACCAGCTGTGCTGCAGCACCTCTTTTCACCCTCTGCTTGAAACGCTCTGTTTAAGCTCCTACCTCACCTCTCGAAAAGCCCAGTCTGCTCTGATAGGTCAGCTGGTCCACTCTGTTGTGATTGGTCAACCAAACCAAACTCTTTGGACTTCGCTCCAGCTCCACTCTAACTAGCTTTGTTTGAGGGTGTGCCAAACTAGCCGCTAGGCAGGTACTATGCAAATGTGTTACTTGGTGACATCACCATGTTACGGAAGAAAAGGGCAGGACTGGGGCTGTCACGGTGAACACATTTCCACATGCAGTAATAATGATTGGCTCAACAGCGTGATATGCGGTATTATTGCAACTTATGTTTTTTGCAAATTACTTTGTTTATCCTTATATAGTGCTGTATACATAAGCTTTTTTGTTAGGCTATTATTAGGTATATCGTTGCTTTTTAAATAACAAAAATGAATTAAATACTTTATTGTTAAATGCAGAACAAAGAAGGGCAATGAGGTGCAGCATTTTTTTCAGCTGAACGACAAAATTAATTTGTATGATCCTTTGCTGCATCACTATGTGTTTCTCCATGTCTGGTACATCTTTACTGTGTCACGGCTACTCACAAGCACAAACATACAGTAACCTCAATGCCTCCTCTACGCAGACACACAAACACAGAGGGGCGCGTTCCACAGAAGACCAAACTATAAACTGCAGCCTGGCCCCGTGTGCAACAAGGTCGGCAGAAACAGCAGTTTACTGTCACCAAGGGGAAACGCCGGAGTGATACCGTTGGCCAACAACACTAAATAGGACAAACAGCGAGTCAGAGGGGACACAACTAGAGGAAGTGCTCACTCACCTATTTCTAATCACGGACGTGTCTTTGGCAGAGACGGAGGGACACACAAGGACACGCAAACAGGCCAGACTCTATCTTTGACTCTGGAAGGGACGATAAAAACAAACAAGGGCAGAGAGGAGAGAGGGTGTGTAGCAGAGTTTGGTACACAAGGAGTGGAAGTGGTGGAAGCAAGAAAGTAATTATCTAAAAGTAGATGTAAAAAATGTGGACTTCAATCATCTTTTAGATTGGTTACTAGCTTTAACTCTGTTGACATGTTGATGATAATTAGTTCATGTGTAGAAGAGAGTCAATGCACTAATATGGTCACAAATCTTAAAAGCAAGTCCCCGCATACACCTAATATGTGATTATTTATGGGTTTAAGGGCCTCACTCCTCATTAGTTCTACCCAGAAAAATGTCAAGGGGACTCTTTCGTTACACAGACATACTGGAGACTGATGTAAAAGTCTCAAGTTAAGCTGAATTAGCATCAAATCCATTAATAACATCAAAGATGAAAGATAAATTTCCACTGAACATCGATGGTTACCATAATGTTCATATGTATAACACAGTGTGACTTCAGAGTCAAATTAAGTTCACTGGGCTAAATTATGCCAGGCTGAATTTACCCATTTATATGACTCTTTTTATGGCTGATTCAAAGCCGCCTAGCTAATCAACGCTCTATTACAAAGCTTCTCCATGGCGGCAGTTTGATTGGCTTCAATTTACATAATGGCGGAACGCTGAGAAAGTGAGGCCTCAACTGCTTTCCATTTCTCCGCCGAGCCGATTAGATAGGTTTATGGATTTGAAACATGTGCGAGGCATTGATTTTATTTATTTCATTATTCATTCGTTGGTCTATTGCACCCGGGAACAAGCAAGTTGTCGGCCTGTGACAATCATGGGGGGAACATTTCTTCCGTCCTGGACTACGCTTAGTGCCAGAATCCAATTTGTGTTTTGGAATGAGAAAACGGATTCATCTGCAGGTGCAGACCTCTGAAAGTGACACAGATACGCGCAGGCACAAGCATGGGGACTTGTTCACACGCAACATCAATATTGTTCATTTTTATACCTACATTATTTGTATATTTAAATGAGCAACCTTGCTATAAGCGATAACTGGACAATCATTTTGCTTCTTACATTTCATTACCTCCCTTTCTGACTTGTTATCTTTGTCCTCTTTTTTTCCATCCTGAATATTCTTTTGATTTACCTGTATTGATGTTCTTATCATCTGCTACTATGCCATTATGCTGCTGTGAAACAGCTAGAGTTAAAACAAGAATCTACAACCATGCTAGTGGCTCTGTGAGGCTACACTTAGGCAGCGTTGCTTTGAGCTAAATACTAACATCAGCATGCTAACATGCTCATAATGACAATCCAAACATGCTGATGTTAAGCAGGTCATGTTTACCATGATCACCATATTTAGCATGTTAGCATGCTAATTAGCACCATAGACCGTATATAAGAAGTGGACATTTTCACTGTGACATCACCTATTGGTTTGAAACCTCAAGTTCAGCATTTTGGCCGTCAGCCATCTTGGTTTTTTGCAACCAGAAGAGACACGAGAGGGTGGAGCTAAGTGCCATCAAATGCTGAATAAGATATTTTTAGACAAAAAAGGTTATAACTTTCATGAACTGAAAACTCACTGTGAAAGGCAAAAACACGGACAAGTCCCAGACTGGACAACGCCGTGGTAGCGACCTGACAATCACAATGTAGCCATGCTCTAAAGCATCCCCTGCTTTATGGTCTATTTGACTCTAAATGGGACCATAATTTACTAAATGAACATCATGCAGAAGACTTGAAACTAGCGATTGAGACCATAAACTCATTTTCACTTCTATACAATCAGACTTCTTTTTGTAAGCAGAGGAGTCGCCCCCTGCTGGCTATTAAAAAGAATGCAAGTTTAGCACTTTATTCCGCGTTGGCTTCACTCAGACCCACTGAACCCACTCAGAGGTTGCCCACTGGTTTACACACACAATGTACAGCTGAGGCTGATGAGAATATCATTAGTTTTGCAGGTTCTGTGCCAATCCACGTGTTCGATTTTGACATATTGCACAGGGTAAGTGAACATTTTTGACTTGCTGGTGGCGCTAGAGGAAAGTCAGGAGAACATGCTCAGGAAATACACACTCTCTCCTTGCAACAAACAGAAGCACATGGCTAATTATTATGCAGAATGAAATCATCGGACCTTCTCGTCTCGTTGCATTGAATGCGTTGGTTGGATTGGTTGGTTATCTTTAGGCATGAGGAGTGAGATTAGTTAGGTTTATGGTAAGAATATTAGGGTAAGCCAACCAGAGGCAAAGTAGGGCAGGTCATGCCTACGCCATGGTAGGAAAAAAATATTTTTCGGACTATTGGGATTTTGGAATAACAGGCCATCGGAACAATGGCATAGCAGAGTATTTTTAAAACACATTATAGCAGCCAGAAAGCACAAAGAAGGGTCTAACAACAGGTCAAACTACACTACTTACACATTGTAATATGCCTTTTCAGCAATACCACGATTGAGAAAATAAGATAAGGTGCAGTCGCTCCTGTTGCAGAAGGCCTTTTTATGCAAGATATGGAGTTTCTACACCAGCTGCTACCACACTATACCGTGTATATTGTGGACCAGGACCAGTAAAGAAAACTGGGTTAGAGAGATAATCTTTCAATAACACAGTGGTCTGAACATAAAATACAGTGTGTGTGCGTGCGTTAGTGCATGTGTGTGTGTGTGTGTGTGTGTGTGTGTGAGACTGGCTGCCAGAGGCACCCCAGCAGGAATCTCTGCAGTCAAATGATTTCACATTCCCTTTTCTCCTTGGCTGCCTGTGCTGCCATTTACAAAGAGCACCAACAGAGGACGGTCATACGTGCCTAGAACACATACACACACACAAACACACACACACATGCAGCGTCAAAAGCGGAAGATACACACAGGCACAGTTGTCGTAGTTGATTGTATTGTTAGAAGCCTTGTGGCAGTCAGTCCACAGTTTGTTTCATGAATAAACAAATGAAATTAAGCCATGTCCAGAGACACAGTCACAAAATAATAGTAAAAATAATATCAGAATTACAAATCAGCTGTCAAAAATCATGCTCGTTAGTTTCCTAATCCAACATGGGCATAGCCTATACATCATTTTGTGACACCTTTAGCTGTTTGTTTAAATTGTTTAATCTGTTTCATTAGGATCTCTGTATTTCACTACACCACACACACACATGCACTCACAGCATCAAAGAGGGATGCCCCTAACGCAACACCTCTCCTTTGGTCTCCGTCTCATGAGCAAGCCTGAAAGCCAAGTTGCGGAGAATATTAAAACAGAAGAAGAAGAAGAAGAGCAAGAAGATCAAATTTTTCCAGAGCAGCAAAGCTGGGGGCGCAAAGCACCGACGTGTTTCCCCCTCTCTCATCTGACGCCACGTGAAGCCTGGCGCAGGTAACTGCACTTTTTAATGATGCCATTTGCCTAATGCCTTCTTGTGGTTGTCAATCTATCTCACATTATCCCTCATCTCGCCTGTCTCGCCGTATCACCCAGCAACCCCCTGACTCCGGCACACCAAAGAGCAAAAGAGCCTCGCCTGAAACATCGCTGCAGCTAGCGGCCCATTAGGAGCATCCTCCAGACTAATTGGTGGGGAGACACCGCGTAAAAAAGACGAGGAGGAAACAACAACAAGCCAACAACAAAAACAGGGGAGAAGAGGACGGTGATGGGCATATCTTTTATCCTGCATCTTCCCTAACTTCCCTCTTTCTGCTGATCTGGGAGGTTCCAACCGGGGCACAAATTGGGATGAGGGAGGAAGTCAAAGGGGAGAATCTGTTAAGCCATAAGTTGACAGCTCACGTTCAAGCTCTCTCTGTTGCTTTCTCTTTCTGTCCTTGTCAATCTCCTCTGTACCCTCACACTTTGTCTTAACCTCTCTCTATCTATCTGCTTTGGACTCTCTACCCGCCATTTCTTCCTCATCACACCCTTCTAAGGTGTCGACTCTCAAACGTGCCGTCTGTTGCCTCGTTTCTACCTTTTTATACGAAACAAGTCGGCTGACAGCGGGGTAGCTTTCCTTAAAACAGGACGATAATTGGTGATACAATGCCGTGTATCGCGTGGATCTGACAACAAGTGCAGTTATGAGACATGTATCCAAATATTGCCACGCAAGCATGTTTTTTCTTTAGTGCAAGGTTAGCGTTGTTTGTGTCTGTCAAAATGAAGAAACAGAAAAGGCCACCTGCTGTAAAATCAACGAGGAACACCTGAATGAACAGGCGCTGTATGCTAAGTTATAGACATGCATCATAGCATACAGTGGCATTTAAAGGCACTTTCTCACGTTTTCTCCATTTGAGGGCGCCCTAGAGGGCACTTCATCACATTTTCTCGACTGGAAGGGCACCCTAGAGGGCATTTTATCATGTTTTCTCCATATAATGGCACCTTAGAGGGCACTTTATCATGTTTTATCTACCATAAGGGCATCCAAAAGGGCACTTCACCACGTTTTCTCCATTTAAGGGCACCCTAAAGGGCACTTCATCATGTTTTCTCCATTTAAGAGTACCCTAAAGGGACCTTTATCATGTTTTCTCCATTTAAGGGCACCCTAGAGGGCACTTCATCACGTTTTCTCCATTTTAGGGCACCCTAAATGGTAATTGATTACATTTTCTCTATTTAAGAGCACCTTAGAGGGCCCTTTATCATGTTTTCTCCATTTAAGGGCACCCTAGAGGGCACTTCATCATGTTTTTTTCCATTTAAGGGCGCCCTAGAGGGCATTTCATCATGTTTTCTCCATTTAAGGGCACCCTAGAGGGCACTTTATCACATTTTCTCGACTGGAAGGGCACCCTAGAGGGCATTTTATCATGTTTTCTCCATTTAAGGGCACCCTAGAGGGCACTTTATCACATTTTCTCGACTGGAAGGGCACCCTAGAGGGCATTTTATCATGTTTTCTCCATTTAAGGGCACCCTAGAGGGCACTTTATCACATTTTCTCGACTGGAAGGGCACCCTAGAGGGCATTTTATCATGTTTTCTCCATATAATGGCACCTTAGAGGGCACTTTATCATGTTTTATCTACCATAGGGGCATCCAAAAGGGCATTTTTGCTGAGTTTTTTTTTTTTTCAAACGTGGGCACCAAGGGGGGGACGGTCGCCCCCCTCCCCTGGGTCCACCAGTGATAGCACACACATACAAACTCACTTATCTTATTTCTTCATTTCATTTCTTCATTACCACAAATATACACATGCATATACAAAGGCTTTGTTTCTATCATACACACAGTCACAATGGGTGTGTGGAACCATACACACTTGAAAAGTGCGTCAGTATCTTGCACACTCATACCTCTCTACCATAAACACACACACACACACGTCTCCAGCACACATATCCCAACAGAGGCTTTTATGACAGGGCCGGGTGACATGGAGTCCGCTGGATGAATAGTTTGATAGCCCCAGGCGGGCGAGGGGAAAGGATAGGCCGTAAATAGGATTGAAGTTTAAATGGAATAATGCGGCCTGGAAAAGAGCTAGGGTCTGGAGTGGGGGGCAAACCCAGAGGTAACGTAGAGGTGACGAGTTCGCCTGGAGAGCGACTGGAGCAATAATAAGACTTTTTCTTTTTAGACAATTGGAAGTGAGAAAAGAGAGGTGTTTGAGACAAAGTTAGAATATAATGCGATGGCACAATCAAGAGTGCAGATGAGGTTTAGTTCTAGCAAACAACTGAAACTAGTGTGTTCGACATGTTTCATTCACAGCTTCTATATTTTTCAGTTTGACCATATAGGGATCCCTAAATGAGAAATGGACAAAGGAAAATAATCGAAGCATAACTAACATGTTTTGAAAGAGGAAGGAAAGGTTGTCCTTTGGAACTGATGAGTGGACAGCCTGGTGCTGGAGTATGGGGGTGATCCCAGTAGGCCCACATTAAGAACAGAGCACTGCCTTCGTTACGAGTCATTAGACAGCCTTAAAGCTGATGGCATGGGCAGGGAGAAGATTAATAAGTATCCAACAAGAAGGCCATTTGCGTGCTTCATGCTGTATATACTTGACAACACAATCAACTGAATATCACCTATGACTGCACTAATTGTGGTATGTGCTTCCATATCAGTGGATGAATGTTTGAAAAACATAAGAAACTAGTTATGGGCGCAGCGTATAGCCAGATATTGTGATAAAACATGGGCAACACAACACAGAGCAATGACTGAGTGAATATTGGATAATAGTTGCTTTAATCCTTATTCTTTAAAATGGTATTTTACAATAAATCCTTTATAGTGATTGATAAAAAATAATTTATGTCTGGCTGTAGCTTTTTTTTGCAGTAATAAGGTGGGAGTTGGGTGTTGGATATTTGTTTTTTGCATGACTCTAAGGGTGCAGTTTGTAGGATTTAGTGACATCTAGTGGTGAGATTGCAGATTGCAACCAATTAAACGTGTAGGAGAACTACGGTGGCCAATGCAAAACATGAAATTGCGAATGGCCCTATCTGGAGCCAGTGTTTGGTTTGTCCATTCTGGGTTACTGTAGAAACATGGCAGCTGGCTCCGTGAAGACGACCCAGTCCTTTATGTAGATAAACACGGCTCATTATAAAGTAACGAAAACATGAAGATTCATATTTTTAGGTGAAAACATACTAAAGAAAGCATACTTATTAATATTATATTCCATCTCTGCCAATATATCCCCCTAAATGTTACACACTGTTCTTTTAAATTATAGCTGTAAATTGACGACCAAAATTAATTTTCCATAAACTATAAACATGGATCTAGATCTTCCCCCTCTTCCCTCTGCTCTCTCTCCTGCTTACATCGATAAATAGCAAGCATAAAAACCATTATGGGTGCTCCCCCAACAACTGCGGCTCGGGATAAGCTTCACAGTAAATTAGCTACAATTAGCGCTGCGGCAGACATCGACAAGACCATCCCCCGAATGCTATTAAATGCCCACCCAATCATATCTGAGTTAGTACAGTCCACTGGATCATTTCTCAAATCAATGATCGCAGTAAGTGCTCGGTAAAAAGGCCTCCTATGCCTGATCAGCTGGATGTGGACAATTAGATTGGAGTTAGGGGACAGCCTTGATTAGCGCTTCGCTCCGGGGCAATGCAAGTCGTTTATTATGCAACGCTGCGCCGCGGCACCTTGGTACACAGTGACAGCAGCAACTTCAACTTCACGGCATGTAGGTTAAGTGTGTTTTACTTAAGTGATTGCTTTACTTTGAGAACCTTCAAAGGAAATCCCAACGTTTTTTTCTAGGATTTATTTTGTCATTTGTGAAGCCGCTCTGTTCTGCTGAGTAAACTTTTACGGTTTTTAACCGTAGTGTGTTTATGGAGCTGTCAAATTGATGCTACAAGACCAAACAAGGCTAAATTTAACCTGAAATGTCTAGGTCATGCCGTAGTTTCAGGCAATATGGAAAGGAATGCAACTTTGGCAATTTTGCCATCAATTACGACCAACCTCAGCTTTCATTTCAAGTGTGTCACCCGCATTGTCTTTTTCCTGGGTTTTTCCACGTAGTCATGTCCTTTCTTTTTTCACTGTTACCTTGAAAACTCAGTCTTCATCTCATCTCTTCATCAGTTTGCCATCAAAGTAGACTAAACAAGAGGCACCTCTTTTTCCGAGTGGTGCTATTCCCTTACATTTACGTATGTATAATTACGATAATGTACTGTAAAGTTCACACGTACATAAAAACAAAAACGAAAATGTTATAATATTTCTCATGTCTCTGCAGAATAACAACGTGCATTCAGGTTCAAACCTGCACTATATACTCACTCACCCGTGCCACCCACTGCCTGCCACCAGGTAATAGTTCTGGTGCCCAGTCAGTCCTCACCTCCATGAAATTAAGCATAAAACATTAATGGAGGCAGATTAGGTCTTAAAACCAGACTAATGTAGCATGAAATGCTGCAGCCATGCTCTGGTGATCAGAAGCTCCGAGAACTGACCCATTTTATACCGGCTGCATCTGAAGTCTCGGGTTCTTGATGCAACACACAAACACAGATTCACATGCACACACAGGAATGTAGTATGTATTGTCTTCTAGGTCTTTGTCTACACCCTGCAAACGCATCTCCTTAGATGCATACTAGGACATGAAAAAAAATTATAATCACGATTATTTTGGTCAATATTGAGATCACAACTATTAAACATGATTACTCATTGACTTTGGAAACAACGTGCATTGAGAAAGAACATTTTGTAGCCACATTTGAAAGTTAAATGCATCAATCTGGTGCACTTGGAGAGCAAAATGAAGAGGCTAGATCTATGAAGAACTTTGTGCTCTTGTAAACAATTTAATATTTATAAACATAAACAGATTGTACAGATGTGAATGATGATGACACAGCAAAAAAAAAAGGTACACCCACAAAGCATGGTAAATGAGACGGGGGCCATGTTTCAAGACACACAGCAAGCACTAAGCAGCGAGGTCCGGGCGAGGGGTGCTGTAATGCGCCACCTTCACCCCCGGCCTTTCCAAGCCGACCTAGAGCCGGTCGCTGCGCATCACCACGGAGGCAATAAGCCCAGCAAGGGCCAGCCGCTCCCATACCGAGCGGCCGTCAGCAACCTACCGAGAGGGGCAAAAGCATGCCTCTATAAAGGAAAGGGGTGCACTGCATTTATAACCAAGACCAAACAAAATTGCGAACCAGAATGCGGCACAATAATCGTTTTATGTTGATTATATTGTTTTGTTCTTCGTTGGAAGCCAAAAATCTATTGAAATTGAAATTTATTTAGGATTTGTGAAAAGAGGAGAGGGAACAATTACCCTACTCAGACATATTTAAAATTCAAGAAATTGCAAAGACGTGGACAGAGTATGAATAACATTACCCATATAGATGTTGACAAGGGGTAATGTAAGGAAGTTCATACATAAGAAGGAAATAATATGGAAGTCAATGACAGTAGTATCTTTGTAGCATTGCTCCATTATTGGGAAAGACCCTGCGTACGTTATGTAAAATCGACCTAAGGGATAACTGTCTGCTTCATATGCAAGAACTCAAGGTGAAATGAATCGGAAAAGACGCCAAATGCTCTAAAGGGGAAGAGTTAGACTGAAAAGGGTCAAGGGTTTCTTGATTTGGATGTTTTTATTTGTCAAGTGGATGTTTACTGTGCTTCTCTTCAGAGAGCGGAGTCTGCCCCATGGAGGGGAACTGAACAAAGACAGATAGGCAGTGAAGCAGGCAACAGCACTGTCGGATGTTGCTGTTTATGCTCCCCATCACGCACACACCACACACACACACACATACACATAAATGCACATCTTCTTGGCACACACACACGTGTGGCGACACACACACCCTCAGCAGCAGCAGCAGCAGACAGCAGGGCCCTGTCTCCGATCACGACGGAGCATGGATCTGCAGCGTGGTGAGAGCAAACGATTTGAGGCATATGTCAAGTCCTTGTGGATTCAAAACAAAGCACTGTCAAGAACGCTCTGCCTTGGCCGGGCAGCCTGCCTCCCTGCTCTGCTGTGCTCGGCATGCGGCAGGGCGATACAATCCTCCAAGTCCAAGACGAAAGCCATCATCGTCCTTTCACATCGGTCTGTTCTTTGCCCCTACAGACTGCTGTAGACTCCGTGTGTGCTGCTCCCATCTGAGCGGCCGCCGCAGATTTGCCTGCGAGGCTAGAGAGGGGGCCACGACACCCAGGAGACTGAGTCCATTCACATTACCCACTGTGGGAGAAGCTGCACGGCGAGCCAGGGACGGGAGAGAGGGAGGGAAGGAAGGAGAGAGGAAGACGGGGAGGAAGAAAGTGTGTGTGTGAAGAAAGGCGTATGGAACTTGCTGAGGTACAAAGACTGTGAAAGGTTTCTAAAAGAACTTAAGATGCAAACACGCTGGATATGCTTCTGAAAACTTTACTATTTTAATCAGAAGCAAACTCAAGCTAACAAATGTTTATGTTGAATAGGGGTGTAAGAAAATATTGAAAATATCGAGTATCGCGATATCGTATTTTGTGATACTGTAACGATTCTCAGAACCGTCCTAGTTGCATGAAAATGTAAAAACCAAATTTTGTTTTATGCATATTGTGGTGTGTTCTTTAAACTAACAGGTTTCCTAAACTTAGAAAATTGGAAAATTGGAATTACAGTATTGTGATATATTGTAATATATCGAACCGTAACCCCCGTATCATGATACGCATCATATCGCCATATTTTTGGCAATACACAGCCCTAATGTTGAAGATTATGTCTTGAGGTAGCTTTATATTTGCCACACGGACATGAGAGTATTATTGCTCAACTAAATCTCAGCGAAAAAATAAAAAGTGTATTTCCTAAAATGTCCAACTATTCCTTTAAGGTCTGCTCCCGTTAACCTTCATCCTACCAACATATTTATTAACATACAAGGACTACTGACTGGGGTCCCCAAGAATAATATACTGTAAGAAACAACCACCATAGCAAAATGTTAACTTATTTCTTCTTAAAACATTGTTAGTTATGTAATTAATGTCATCTGAAGAAAAAAACTGATTATTATTTTAGGAAAGTTAATTTTTATATTGTGTAAAACAAAAATAGACACGAGGAAATCTGTGTCTGTCTCCTTCAAAATGACTGATGGAATGCCCTACCCCTTTAAAAGTGTGTGATATTTCAAATTATGACCCATGGAAAACATAAACTCAATAAACAGTTCCACCTATTAAAACTGCATAGGTGGAATTGGGTGCATATATTGGGGGTCCCCCAGGATCCCCAATATATACTGTATAATATACTCATTGGTATTTTTAAAAAGCACTAGGGCTGTCCTCGACCAAAGAAATTCGGCTAACACTCATACGATTTTGTCGACTAATCGATTAGTGGATTTAATCGATAGATCTGTAAAATGTAGTTTCTCCACAAATAATCACACAAAAAGCACCACTTTAAATCTGGTGTTACCAGAGATGTGCTCATACTGTAAGTCTCTTGGAAATAAGTAATTCAACGACGAAAAAAAATATAAAAATAAAAAATCGACTAAAGAAATCTTAGTCGATGGCCGATTAGTCATGAAAAATTGTAATGACAGAATAAAGCACCTATGAGATATGAGAGAGTAAACTGGGGATCCCAGTTGGTAGGATTAAGGTTAAAGTAATGATCAACTTGCAAGAATTATTATTCTTATTCTATGTATCAGGGTAAAAAAAAAAACTGCCTCTTTTTCTGTGTTACACCTCATCTTATTATATTCAGATAAAAATAAGCTGAAGAGACACATTCATTATTACAATCAAATAATGTGGAAAGCATCACATATAAAGAGGATAAAAAAAATGCAATTTATGGTGCAATTAGTTGCGACCAAAAATATTATGGATTAAGAGACCCACTAATGGCATTCCCTCTCTGTTTGGATCATAATGACAGTGGGCTGCTTAAATTAAAGAGCCCTCTGATTAAAGGGAATTAAATAATCTCTAATTGCGGTATCATAATAGTCTTAAACGTCTAATTCAATTATCAACACAAGTGGTGTAAAAAAGTAGAGTAGAGGGGGTGAGGGGGGAAATCTCATTGAACGTGCAGTGCCATGTCAAATGAGTCTCCCCATTATCTGGAGTCACAAAGTATTTCCAGCCTGCTCCTGTTAAAAAACGAATTGGTAAAAAGAGCCTTTTTTTGTCTTGTTTGCTCCGGGGCAGTGTTAGACTCTAGCCTTGTAGGTAGCTTGCTAACCTCAATCATCATAATCCCACATAAGCAAATAAGCAGTTTTCTCTATAAGATATTAGTCAACATTATTTCCCTTATGAATACAACTCCATTCATGTGTATTTGTTCTTATCTGTCGCTCCATTTTCTACTGGTATGAACGGATAGCAATAAAAATTTGAATCCATCAAAACTAGGACCGTGACAGACATGATGCATTGGGAGGGAAGAAGGATTCGGAGAATGTAAATATAAATAAGGAAACAAATAGGCATAGAAAAAAATTCTGCTCCTTGTTTTAAAGTATTTGAATTAAGGCTGTCTGTCGATTAAAATATTTAATCTCTACTTAATAGCACTTTTTTTATCTGTTCAAAATGTACCTTAAAGGCAGATTTGTCAAGTATTTAATACTCAAATGTGCTTGTTTTATGCACATGTATGTATATATTTATTATTGGAAATCAATTAACAACACAAAGCAATGACAAATATTGTCCAGAAACCCTCACAGGTACTGCATTTAGCATAAAAATATACTCAAATCATAACATGTCAAACTGCAGCCCAACAGACAACAACAGCTGTCAGTGTGTCAGTGTGCTGACTTGACTATGACTTGCCCCAAACTGCATGTGATTATCATAAAGTGGGCATGTCTGTAAAGGGGAGACTCGTGGGTACCCACAGAACCCATTTTCATTTACATATCTTGAGGTCAAAGGTCAAGGGACCCCTTTGAAAATGGCCATGCCGTTATTTAATCTCCTTGTCGACAAGATATTATGACATGATAAGCCCGCTACAACCTAAAAATTGCAAGTTGTGGTAAAGCGTTAAAGAAATTAGTGGCGTTAAAACGAATTGCGTTGACTACTTATTATCGCTTTAACTTTGACAGCCCTAATTTGAATTATGATAAACTAGAAAATGACAGAATTCTAATTGTAGGACTGAAATGAAACATATAAATAAGACCCAAAAAAAAGCCTGAAAACAGGGAAAATATTCAAGGATATTGTTATGGCCATTCCTCATTTCCCTCTTCCCCCCCCTCCAAAACATGATGGATGTTTTTCCTTTGCACCCCACAGGGAGATGTATAATGGAGTTAAAACAGGGATTGTTGAGCTCCACATATAGACCTCTTCTCAAGACCCTAGAAAATGACTCTCATAATCCCTCACAGCGGGCAGGAAGGATCCACTCAGTGTGGACTTGTCGCTGCCTGAACCAACATGGCCGCCCAGACTTCCTCTGTTTATTTATCAGTCTGCAGTTTCTAACAGACGTATAAATGATCTTCTAGTATTCATGTCTGTCAGGCAGATACACACAGAAACATGCGTACAGACATTTTGTCCGCCTACAAACCCACTTCACACACACACACACACCCCTCTTAACATGCTGCTTATGGTATTCGTCTTCCCTGGTCTTTAGTATGTAAAACTGATATGATAGATGATCATAAGAGACACAGAGCAGGCTGAAGCACAGTGGTGGTGGCGGTGGCGGTAATACACTGCGCCCGGTTCACAACAGAGTCGACCCAAGGCCCCGGCTAACGACTCCTTGCCAAGTAAATGATGATAAACACCAAGCTCCCCTTCCACCAGTGAGTGCGCATTACCTAATGATGTTCAATGGCAGTGGTGAGCGGTAAAGACAACAAATATATTATACCAATGCATCTTAAATGGGCATCCCTAAGGAAACCCATCTGAATTGTAAATTCACACGCGGGCCTCATTTTTCATATGCGGCGGCAATGGGTAAAATTCCAAACAACTGTGTACTTAATGTGCAATGTTTTTTGCATTTTTACATCTTTATAACTGGGGTGTGTATGTATTTATTTATATGAAATGCGCAGCACTTAAACCATTGTCAGAAATGGACTAGATTGATGTTTTTATGCAGCAGCACGCCACAGGTCAAACACCCCACACTTTGTAACCATGAAGTCTGAGGAAAAGTGGAGAAATTGAAATGTTGAGCTTATTTTGTAATGAATAAATCTTAATATATTCAGGCTACGCGACCATCACACTGTAAATCTCCCACTAAGAGACTTTAATTCATTCAAGGGCTGTGCCTCAAATTGGAGCAGCAACTTCTCCTTTATTATTTTCCAATTCTTCCATATTACTTTTAACAACTAACTTCAGTTTTGTCATGCCTTTCCAATTCAGCAGCCTAGGGATGTCACGAGAACCAATACTTTGGTACCAAGTCAATGCCAAAATTCTGAAAACGTGATGGTACTCGTTTTTCCAAAGTACCGCAGGAAGGTAGGGCTCGAGACTGACGCCATCCCGTTGTCTTGGGAACGATAGAAGATTTCCTCAATAACGCTACATTGCGAACAATAAATCCATGTTGAAATCATCCCAGTGGGCTAAATAAACAAATAACACATAAATAAACAATAAATAAACAGCTAACGTACAGAGGTTACATTGAGTTACTGTACATTATGATGAGTTCAAGCTCTATTCAGTAAAATTAGCATTGGGTAGGGGTATGACGATTCACTCAGCTCACAATACGATACACGATATTAGGTTCACAATCTCGATACAATATTATAACGATAATTTTAACAAAACTTGAATGATGAAAATATATGACTGAAAAGGTAGCCTTTTATTCAAAAGACACAAAATGCAAAACAATGCTGTTGTTTGCCCTATAGTTCCATTTTCTAATGATATCAGTCCTTCCTCCTGTCCTCCGTCCTCTGTTCTCCATCAGTCAGTATCAGACCTTCCTCCTGTCCTCTGTCCTCTGTCCTCCATCAGTCAGTATCAGACCTTCCTCCTGTCCTCTGTCCTCTGTCCTCCATCAGTCAGTATCAGACCTTCCTCCTGTCCTCTGCTGATGTCACTCACTGCTGCAGGTAACGTTAGGGCTGGTAGGGGGGGCTTTGTCTCAGCCAGCTGATCAGTTTATCAGTAAGATACATGACAAACTAACCTAAAAAAGTTAGACTACACAGCCTACTTCCAGCTTTAGTTTCAGTCTTGTGTAGCCGAGGGTTACGCTGCTCCTATACTTTATGAAGATAATAAATTAATAACACGGAGGCTCCATAGTCTGCACCATCGTCAATAACAGCGCGTCACCACTTCACATCTTCTGTTCCTCCCTTCACTCTCCGGACACGTACACTGAACACTGTTTACTAGAGGGAACTAAAGTCATTCACAACTCAGCTAAATAACTCACAGGTGTTTACAGTTACAGTCCGATTCAGTTTTCCGTCTCAACGATGCCTAGTTTTATATTGCGATATTTCGTGGCACGATATTTCGTCACACCCCTGGTATTGGGCAAAGGTAAATTATAACGTTATCGTGATGTGTTCTAATGTAATCTTGTAAAATTTTGTTTTTGGTGAGAAACTTGAGGCGGATCATCAGAGATTAACAATAAATTCGCAAAAAGCAGCATGTAAACGGTAATAAAGGAGTGTATGTTGAAATACGTGGGATTTATCATTTTGTTTTTGTTCTTTACCGTGGTATCGAATTCAAGAATCGTGGAATTTCACTGGTATTGGTATTGACTACTAAATTGATGGTATCATCCCTACAGCAGCCTGTGGTTTTGGTATAAATCCGCTTTAATAAAAATCAAAAGTTTAGTCAGGGTCCATTACAGTGTATTTTGGGGATTTTAAAAGACAACTTGTACACTCAGGTGGCCACAAAGACCCTTTATATACAGAGGCTAGGCTATTAGCCGGAACCAGAGATGTCCTTTAGCCTCAATATGAAAGAATAGCTGGCATCAGGTCCGCTGCTTAGAAATCAAGCTGCCTTTGAGAGACACAAATTGCAAGAGACGGCAGGCCGGGCAGCGAATGAATGCTGGCCGGACTTAAAATGACCGTGAGACGGATACCTGGCAGCTGCTTCTGTGCCGAGACAGGTAGAGCCTGTTGGATGGAGAGGGGTGGGAAGGTAGGGAGACGAAAAACAAGCGTCCAAAAAGTGGAACATGATCTGATAAGCCTGGAAAAGACTCGGGCCTGGTGACATCTGTGCCAAGGGCCTTTCAGCAGCTCCAATTTAAACAGCCCTGACCGGCAGGTCTCCTGGGAGAGCTGGAATGGACACGCACAGAAAACACACACATAGACCACACACACACAGCACACCTCCATGACAATACACACATCAATACACCAGGTAAGATCGAGACATTTGCATATGATGTTAAAGTAAAAGTGTGTATTCATGTTTTTATGTAAATAATAAGTGCGAGAGGTTCAAATCTAAACATTCAAACTACAGCACCTGAAATAATTTCCCCTGAGCGTCTTCCTTCTGTTGTAAGTATATTCAGACAGACTGCTGAGTAGCTGAACTCTGATCATTCACAAGCCGATGCGGATCTTCAGTCGCTCACCTCAGAACGAGGAAAAAGAAAGAAAAGGAGACGGAGAGAAAAAGAGAACCGTTTGATTCCCTCTGGGCCCACCTATACTCGCTGTGTTGTAGGGACTGTGGATAAAAGCGTCCAACAAAAGGGCATGTGCATCTGATCCGCGAGTCAAATTTGAGAGAGGTTGATCCTATTCTATTTCTGAAATGGTGAACTGAGGGTTGTCTGGGTGGGTGTAGCACTGAGAGCCTCTAATGGGGAGGTTTAAGTGCATCACACACACATGGTTTAGCAGTCAAACACTGAAAAGTAGCTTAGTAAATAAAAAGAGAGCTGCCTGGCTGCACAAGAAAGATAAAACTGAAATCAGCAACTTTCTGCACAACTATCACCATCTTACAAGAGTCGTCTTGTTGATTGTTATATTGTCATTGTTATATTGCGTCATTTTAGTCCTCAATTTCTTTTCAATGCTGGACAGGAGAGAGAATAACTGCTCCTCTTCGCAACTACTGACGGGCAGAGTCATAAACAGCACGACATAAACATTTGGAAACACAGATTGCAGGCAACTATAATCCAGAATTATTCTTTTCAGTACTTTTGGGCATCTTCAGGTTTAATAGGTCAGATGGGTGCAGATGCCAGAACTTTGGCCTTCTCAATTAGTTAAGTGTTGGACTCAGATATTGCACAAATGTTTTTGAAAAAACTGGAAATGCGAGGAATTTATAAACTTGTAAAATATCTGCTTCCCTTGCTTTGCGTTCTTCTCTTAGCTTCCGTTTAACTCCACTTAGTGTCCCGGCGGTGCTTCATTTTGCATGACATGCAGTTGTCATCAGGTTGTCATGCATAAATTGACCTTATCGTGACCTCACATGTCACCTGTCTCATATCAAGTAAACACACTTTAATAGCAGTGCCCTCGAACGACCAGTTTCTATAGGCAACAGTTAATGGGAGAAGACATCTGTAGCCCACACAAGCTTCTCTTCCCTGAAAAAATTATAAGAATATGCTTAACAATATTATATCTGCAAGAGGTAGGCCCTTATAAACGATTAAAAATTGTTTTCTATGTTCATATGAGAAACCTCACTTGTCCCAGTTAAGGCCTAACACTAAAACATATAAAGGAGCGTACCGTCAAGTGATAGTCTACACCAGTGATTCTTAAAGTGGGGTCCGGGGAACCACAGGGTTTCCGTGGCACTCTGTCAGGGGACCCGCAAAATAATTTGCTATAAATTATAAAACTGTGCTGTGTCGTTAAAAAAGTGCATGTCTACAGATGAGGATCATTTGCAGCAATAAAACAAGCATATTGTGTCCATTACTCCCACCCACGTTAGCTTTTGGTCAATAGAAACTCTCATATGAGTGTGACACACAGCAATAAGTTCATTATTTTAAAACTGATGCTTAGTGACAGTCAGCTTTAGACTGGTAAGTTTAAATGTCTGGATTTATTAGGACTATGCCAGTCTTGCTTCTGTTCATTTTCTGAAAGCTTTTAAGATCAATTACTTGAAATGTTTAGGCTATAAATGCTGTCAGGTTGAGTCCAAATATAATTTGAATAAAATCACCCTCAGTTTAAAAGGTATAATATAGAGTAAGTGGTATTAACGTTCAATAACGCTGTGTGACTAATAAAGGATTATCTGATCTTAACATGATTCAAGTTGAAATGTGTTTCTGTTTATCATTATAAAACAGGTCTGAAATATTTAGGTTGAATAGTTTTAGGGGTCTTCATGAACTTGAAAATGCAAAATTAATAACAGTTACTACACACTGGGCCCGGGATGGCCCGTTCGGTAATCCACCCATGTGTTGAATGTGTGTCTCCGTTCTACCAATGGCATGTCAACAAGGGGGATTGGTTTGTCTTCTTAGATTCAGGGGCTATAACTGCTGTTGAGGCTTTCAGCCACCTTGAAAGTGCTGAACATCGCCCACCTGACACATGAAATAACACATAAGCACTCATATACACATACATGATCCCCGTGGTTGAAGGTGTGTCACAGCATGGCCGGGGGGATAGCTGCTAGCGTGTCGCTAGGGTGGACGTTAGCTGTCACACACACACATACAGACTGATGCCTAGGCTAATGCCCTCTCTGCTTCTATCTGCAGGCTGTATGACGGACACAGATCTCTACACCAAGGAGCAGGTTTGAACGTTTCTGTCACTGAGATCTGTGTGGCTTCAATCTGCTGAGGCACAGAAACTGTCTACTAGAGAGCAGAGACGCAGGAAGGGT